>CANTUT010000958.1:185000-297500 GCA_947687605.1 Reutealis trisperma
GAAATTGAGAATAATGGTGTAACTTTAAGTTTGCAATCACTTTAGTAATTTGTTGTTTTGATATATAATGGGGCTATTAGTTTATAATTTCTAATATTTTGGTGTTTTTACAAAAGTTAAATCATAATTTGGCTCATTTTATTTCTACAGAGTCTTTAGTTTATACTGTTTGGCTTTGGCAAAATCCTCAAAGCATGGCCTCTAAATTTTCATCAGCATCTCTGAGTGGTAAGAAAGCTTTTGTTTTCAGTTCTGTGTTCTTCTTTTGAGCAAAACAACATGATAATTAATTTTAATTTTCAGAACATGGCCTCCAACTGATATACTTGATTTTAATTGTTTTATAGTGACAAGTAAGCGCAAAGTAATTGCCAGCAGTAATACTGATGATGATATGCCACCACCATTAGGAGCCAGAACCTGCAATCCCACCACTACTATTGCTTCTGCCCAAAGGCCCCAAACCCAAATGGATTCCAATTCACTTCCAGTAGAAGGTAATCACACTTCTACTTCACCTATCACTAAAAAAAATAGGTTTAGAGTTTGGGATCATTTTGAGAAATTAAAAGATGGTGATGGGAATGAAATAGGGAGAACTAAATGTATTTGGTGTAGTAAGACTTATCAATATAAAAGTGAGCAAGGCACTTCGAGGTTATGGAAATATTTAAGGGAAACTTGCAAAAAGTTTCCTTTTAAGAAGGATTTAGTTGATGCACATAAGAATAAAGATAAAACTCAAAAAATTTTGAATTTTCAAAGTGGAAGTGAATATGAAAATCCTAAATTAGGTTGTTGGGTGTTTGATCAACTAGCTATTAGAGATGCTTTGGTTAGGATGATTATAAAAGATGAGCTTGCTTTTAGGTTTGTTGAGGGGGAAGGGTTTAGGGAATTTATTCAAGTTGTGGTTGCTCAATTTCAAATTCCTTTTAGGTTCACTGTTTCTAGATATTATTTTTCTTTGTTTGTGTAAGAATAGAAAAAATTGCATGCTTTACTTCAATCTCAATGTCAAAGGGTTTCTTTAACCACAGATACTTGGACTATTATTCTGAATGTGTCTTATTTGTATTTGACCGCTCACTTTATTGATTCACATTGGAATATGCATAAAAAAATTCTGAATTTTTATGTAATTAAGGGTCATAAGGGGATTAATATTGGGAATGCTGTTGATTTTTGCATGGATGAATGGGGTTTGAAGAAAGTTATATGCATTACTATTGACAATGCATCATCTACTGACACTACAATTTAGCAATTGAGAAAAAAGTTATTACAGAAGAATACTTTTGTTTTGGGTAGGGAAGCCTTTCATATGAGGTGTTTTGCTCATATTTAATAGTTAATTGTTAAGGATGGTCTTGAAATTGCTAATAGTTCTATTAAAAAAATTTGAAATATTGTTAAGTATGTTAAGGGTAGCCCATAAAGGTTAGATTTGTTTAAAACATGTTGTGAACTTGCAAATATTAAGTTAAAAGCATCTTTGCAATTAGATTGTCCAACTAGATGGAATTCAACTTATTTGTTGTTAGAAACTGCTTTGGGTTTTCAAAAAGCTTTTGATAAGTTAGAAGATGTGGATGATAGATTTTTAGCTGAGTTTGGGGATGATTTGCCTTGTGAGAATGATTAGATTTATGTTGCCCACTTTACTAAATTTCTTAAAAGGTTTTATGATGTCACTTGCAAGTTGTCTGGTTGTTTGTATTCTACTTCTAATTTAGATTTTCCTGAGATAATACGAATTTTAAAAGACTTGCAATGATCCTTCTTTGGTTGAAATGGGAAAATTAATGAGAACAAAATTTGATAAGTATTGGGGTGCCATTCACAAAATGAATGTGATGCTTTTCATTATGGTGGTTTTAGACCTAGATATAAGCTAAAATATTTGAGGGTTAAATACTTAATTTATTATGGTGCAAAAGAGGCAAAGGAACTTGTGGATAGAGTGACCAATGTTTTGAAAGTGTTGATGGAGGAGTATGAGATCATGAATGAAGAAAGGAGAATGGGTGGAGTCATTGATTCTTTTAGTCAATCTCAAAATTATGAGATTGATACTAGGATGGAAGGTGATGATATTAATGATTTTTCTTTTAGAAAAGGAGAGTCAACAGAAATTGGCCACAAAAAGTGAATTGGATAGGTATTTAAAGGAGTTTTTTGAGAAATATGTCCATGATTTTGATATTTTGGGATGGTGGAAAGTCAATTCAGTGAGGTATTTGGTTTTAAGTTGTGTTGTTAAGGATATTTTGGCCATTCAATCTGCATTTAGCACTGGAGGTAGGACTTTAGACCGCTTTAGGAGTTCTTTGACTCCTATTATAGTTGAGGTTCTTATTCGCTATCAAGATTGGTTGAGAAGCGTGGGAAAACCTCTCCAAATTGAAAAAACTGTACAAGATCTTGAAAATTTTGAATAAGGTATTTAGTTTCTTATATTCTTTATTTTTTCATTTTAATTAAATATAATGGGCTTTAATTTTATGTTTTTTATTTATTACAGAAATTACTCAAGATCCTGAAATTAAGGAAAATGTCTTGCTAATGACCGCTGTCGATTATTGATTTCCGCTTTGTCTTTTTTTTTTTTCATGCCTATTTCATTTTTATTTTAGCTTGGTGGACTTTAATTAGATTTCTTTATTTATGCTTTATGTAATTTTATTTTTTAAATTCTTTAATTATGCACTATGTAATTTAATTTTTATTTTAATTTGGTGGATTGTAATTAAAGAAATTTAGTTATGCACTATATTTTTGTTATATATACTAATTTAATTTCATGTTTAAGTTAAAAATATATATTTTTAAAAATTCTAGGAAAAAAATTATTTAAAAATTGAAAAATCTCCAAATGTCCGTTTTGCTCCATACCGAACCATCCCGTTAGATCCAAATCTCCGTTCTAACCATCCCGAAAAATCAGGATGGTTCGGTATGGAGATTTTAGTTCCATGGTTCAGTTCTAGAGATTTCATTTTGGAAATGTTTGAATTTCAGTTCAGTTCCAAAGATTTTCAGATCTCTGAATTCCTCCGAACCATGCTTAGCCCTACACGTGCTACAATGGTTGGACCAAAGGACACAAATAACCTAAAAAAGGTGTAATATATCATTTTTAACCGTCAAAAATTTTTCTTTCAAAAATAGTTTTTGGTAGATTTCATTTTCAAAATATCGTAATTCGAAATTCTTATTTCAATTTTTTTTTCAAAATGATATATTTTATTATCAATTTGCTATATATTTTCAAAAAATTTTATGGCATTAAGTTGCTTGGTATATGTTTAGCATTTATATATATATTTTTTATAACTGTTATAAATTCTAAAAAAAAAAGAAATTGAATTGTCAAAAATTTAAGTTGGAAAAATTATAAAAAAAAAGTATCTCTATGATTTGACCCATTTACACTCACGGGTTTGTAAAATTATTTTGATAAAAAAGGTCTACAGTTTGCTCTGTTAACTCTTTAAGTCTACAGTTTTCATATTGTTAGTCGATGTTGATGCGATATAATCAATACTGATATGACACTGATGTAACATATCTGGATCCCACTTCTTTATTTTTTAAAAAATCATTTAGATAAAAAGTGGAGCCTATAAGTGCCACATCAGCACCATATTAGTATTGACTAATAGTATTAGTGAAAGATATCTCAAATTGCTAACGAAATAAAAGCTAAATCGCTCTTTGTCAAAAATTTCTACAGATCCATAAGTATGAAAGGGTCAAACTACAAGATACATTTTCCTACTTTATCCTTTTAAATTTCTAGCATCTTGCACCATGCAAATATATAAACAAATTTACATTGTGATTTTGTTTTCGACACATGCAGGGTTGGATGTCAAATATATAAAGAATAAAGTTGATGCAATAGATGAAAATAATTTGATATACAATATATTGCATTTAAAGGTGAACCATTGATGAATACACTTGAGAATATTATTTGTGAAACTCAAACAATCGCATCTCCTAATGGAGGATCCATCACCAAATGCACCATTAATATTATCCAAAGGGTGAAGGTAAGCTTGATGTTGACAAAATCAAGGAGAGTGAAAAAAAAAAGTAAATCAAATGTTAAAAGTCATTGAAGATTATCTCTTAGAAAATTGTAATTTCTAAATGAATCTGATTATTGGTTGGATTTATAGTACTTAAAACTAAAATATGAGTGATGTCACTATAAGAAAATCATAATTTATTGACGATAATAATTTCATTGATAAATTTATTACATTACTGACACAATACCGATGACACACAGAAATTTTCTTTTTATTTTTTCTAATTACCGATAGTTTACTAACAAAAATTACCAATATTCAAGTTTTGCTAGTAAATAAGATGCAAAAAATTAGTAACAATTAATTGAAAAATTTTAGTCGGTAAATTAGAGAGAAATTTTTTTTAATTTACTGATAAAAAATTTTCAATTTACCAACCAACTATTTCTATTAGTAAATTTACAAACAAAAATTTTAGTAGGTGTGTACTCTTAATTTTGCTCCTTTCAGCTTGCATTTGAACCTTAGAAACACCTAGGCTTAGTAAACAGACCTCTGGAAGGTAAAATTGCCAAAAACAGCTAAAATGGGAAAATCAAAAAACAGAGTCCTGAGAAGTAAAACGTATCCCTTTGACCTCTAAAGCACCCTTAGATCATCTGGAATTGAATAACGAGCAAATGCAATTGGAATTGAGAAAAATGGACAAGTGGGTAAAAACAGGCTAAAATCGCAAAAGTGGACAAATTTAGGCCTGCTGGAATAGGATGCCCTGTGGCTGCCATAGGGTGCCATGCTACAGCAGAGGTATTTTTCCATTTTTTCTTGATTTTTCATCATTTTGTGCACCTATCCCATATTCAAAGTGCATGAAACTTCCCCACAGCCTTTCTCCTATATATAGGGGTTCTCCCACTCTATTTTTAATACCTCTTGACCTCTTGGTTTGTTTGATTAGCCTATGTATCAAGTGAACCAGCTCTGCAAGTTTGATCAACCAAGGAACGAGAATTTTTTCTTTTATTTTTATTTTTATTTTGCTATTGCTCCTTACTTTGTGAAGCAAGTTGGGTTGCAACTTTGAGCTAACCCTCAAAAGTTTCTCCCTGTCTGAGGCAAGCTACTGCTAGTTGTCCGAGGCTAGTCGTTGCCCACAGTCCGAGGCAAGCCACCGCCAGCCATCTGAGGCTAGTTGCCATTTGAGGTAAGTTTCCTTTCTCTTTTCTTTTCCTTTTATTTATTTCATTATTCTAAGACTCCTTGCCTAATGTTTGATTTGCTAAAATAGTTAATTAGAATATGACTTAATTAACTTGACTTGGTAATCAATTAAAATCAATCAATCAACTCAACTATTCTTTTAATCAATGAACTGAAACATGATAAAAGGCTAAGACTAAACAAACCCCTTTTGCAAGAAAGGTGAACTACATGGATTTTGATTCCCACTTGAGGAGATACGTAGGCATGCTTGTTCCAAGCATTAAATCCAATTAAAATAAACAACCTTCCTTCTCTTTCACCTTTTTCATATAGATTAGGTTTTGTCCTCTTTTCTTTGTTTTATTGTGATGTTTTAGGATTTAGTTTGGGAATGTGTAACTTCCCTAAAACTCGCTAGAGGAGGTATCCTTTTTTTTTTTTTTTTTTTTTCATGTAAAGTTTAATTTATGTTTATTTTATTTATTGCTCCTTTATATTGAATGAATGAATGGATCATACATAATTTAACTATTCATGCATTTATAAACTGTTCATGAAATTAATTTAAGTCATTTTATATTAAATTTGCCAAATTAACCTTTTCTAAATAAACCAAAAACCTTGTCCTCGAATCTTCTTTGGTAATCAAGGACTAGTGCACTTTTCCTGTTAGGATAAAATTAGAGTTATTTAATTGGGTTTTTACGTTAACTTTTTCCAAATAAAAAATAAAATTAAGGTGATGACTCTAACATCTTTTCAAAATCAACAAATATGAATTCGAGGGTTATATTGTGAGTTCAAACCCAAATAAGCATTTCGATCTCACAGAACGGATTAGACCAGTGTTTGAGCAAAGCCTCACAGCTGGCAGCTCTACTAGGGACCACTTTCTTTTTAACAAAAGAAATAAGAGGACTATTAATTGGTTTAAATCGAAGTTTGGCACTTTTAATACAAAAATGACTTTCATGCATCATGTGTAAAGGCTCTTTGCCTTCAAACTTAGTTTTAGGTTAACAAAGAGATAATGAGTAGCATTGAGTAGGTAACCCCCTTTAGGTCTATTCGTTGATAGCAAAATCATCCCCACCATGATGAATTCTTTGATCTTTTCGAAGGTGTAATGAGCAATCACATATTGTTGGACTCATATGAGGCTCTTTAACTCACGTGTGGTTCTTTTTAATGTGACGAGTACCCTGTACAAGCCACCTTTGCCCTCTCATGTAATGAACCTAGATCCTGACCTTAGGTTGTATATATCATAATCAAAGCCTTGTGTAATTGATCTTTATGACAAATTTTTTTCCATACATATCATGCATCCATTGTGTACAATAAAACATGCATTCATTTTAAGTCTAGGTCGAATCTTGAACCAAAGGAGGGTCAAATACTCTTACATCCATCCAAACACCTCCCCCGTAAACATTCTCACATCTCTATCCTAATCATCTTCACCCCCATAATCCTGAAAAGCCATCCTCTATAACCTTCATCCAAATGCCAATACCTGAACCTCAACTTTTAACCTAAATACTTTAACCACAAACCTTAAAGCACCTCTCCCTAACCTTTAACCTTAAATGTCCCATTGACTCTAGCCTTTAACATGAAAGCATCTTACCTTAACCTATCACCTCTATCCCAAACACCCTTACCTTCACTCTAAACCCTCTCATCTCCATCCAAACACCTTCACACCCAAACCCATGGTCCACCTCAACTTATGGTTAAAAACTTGAACCCATGTCAACCTTATGGTAAAAATAAACCCATGCATGGTACCTCTATTTGCATTCAAAATATGACCTAGCTTTATCCCCCACAATCCTTATCCTAGCTAAACATTGACTTAGCTTCATTTTGATCCTCAATCCCTTCCCAAGCTAAACACTGACTTAGCTTCATGCTTACTCATAACCCTTTCCTAAGATAAACGATGACCTAGCTTTCATCATTCATAATTCTTACCCAAGCTAAATACTAACTTAGCTTTAATCCTTCATAATTCTTACCTAAACTAAACATTGACCTAGCTTTCATCCCCACAATCCTTACCTAAGCTAAACACTGACCTAGCTCCATCCTTATCCATAGTCCTTACCCAAACTAAACACTGACTTGGCTAAAATCCAACCTAGCCACTTAAAGCAAAATCTTGACTTAGTTTCCAAAGCTAAAATCTAACTTAGCTCCCCTAGCTAAATACTGACCTAGCTAACATTATACACCTCCACTCTCATCTTTATACTTATCTTGTCAATCTAATGACAAGACACTATCATCCATTACCATTAGACCTAAGGTCCTTGGTTCATGATACCCCATCATAACCATTTTTCAAAACTTGATACTAAATCAGCTCCTTTTCCTTTTTAAAGGTTGCTAAGATGTTTACTAGATTTGACAAAGATGCCATAGATAAACTTCTAGCCAAGCTATTAGAGCAACAAGAAGAGATATTCAAAAGAAAAGTGGCCTAAATTTAGGCTCAATTGCAAGCTCAAAGGGAGGCCATACTAAATGATGTGAAAGACATGCTAAGCCGGGTTGGCATAAACCAAACCCCAAATCCCATTATCGAAAATCCACTCAACTTGGACCAAAATTTGACATCGGTTCAGGCAAACCCTTATTCTTCCTCCAAGTCAACCTTTGAAACCATACCTCAACTATCACTTCCCTCATCAGCAACACTACTAAACCACCATAAATCACCTCATGCCCTATGGATCCTTTCTAAGGGAAAGAAACCATACCTAACCCTAAGCTTAAGATTTTCTTTCCTAAACTGAAAGCCATGGAGAAAATAATAAAAAATCTAAAGAAAAAGGAAGGCATGATTAATACAAGTTCATTAAGCCTTTTCACCAATGCCTAGTTGCCACTAAAGTTTAAGATGTCAAATTTGAACAAATTTGATGGTACCACATGCCCTAAAATCCATTTGAAAATGTATATAGGAGCAATGTGTTTGCTTAGTCTTAATGATAAGCTCCTTGCTTAACTCTTTCAATAAACCCTTATTGGTGCTACCTTGAGATGGTTTATTAACTTGGATGACTATCACGACCCACTTGTTAAGCCGTGATGGTCCTTAGGCATAGGGAGACATAAAGTCACTTAAACTTGTAGAACCCTATTTAACTTATAATTCTTTACCATTGATCATGTAGGACCTTATCCTAAGATTGTAACCTGATTACCTTTCATGTTACCCATTGCCTGCTTATCATTTCCTAGTTAACTTATAATAACATTTACAAACACAACATGTAAAATTTCTAAACTTTCATTTCATATCAATAGCCAAATGTACATTATTTCATACATTATTGTAATAGTAATTACAATATAATTTACAACACATGTAAACTCGCTAATGTTTTTGTACTAAACCTTCCACTACTATGGAGCTCTAAAATAATAGTTTTCATAGTCAAGAATCATAACACTTGAATTTAGCAGAGCGCCTTCCAAGCAGAAGAATATAGCTTGGAATTTACCTTACTCATCGACCTTGCCTAAAAAATTTAAATCACTAAAGAATGAGACAAAGCTCAGTGAGTACATAATAATATAATACATAGGTGAGTATAGGGACCATTATTAGTAAGGGCTCTTTGAGGCAATGGAGTAAATTTAATCAATATTATCATTATGAATTGATTTCACATTTGAGAGAGAAACAACATCTTTAGTAGAAATAACATTTTCTTGGAAGCAGAATGCTTCCCACACATTTAAATTTAAGAGTGGTGACTTAAGCCTTACTCACTCATATGCATCACATTATGCAAGATTGATCAAGTCTTACGATTAGGCGTTCCTCTCTAACAGAGGTTGGGTACTCTTGCCCTACTCACAGGCTTATACTAAGTACACATGGTCTGATGTATTACCTCACATCAGAAGGGGATTTTCGCTTATCAGTAGGCATTCAATAAGAAAGTTCATATAAGGTTCATGTTAAGGAATCCAATGATCATATTATGAATTCAATATGATAGGTTCACAATAGTCAATTGTCATCAAGAAGCATCATATCAAATGGCTTAATATTCAATAGGCATGTCAAGCTCATTAAGGAATTAAAATATTTCAATGATTATGGTTTGGACAATAAAGGTTCAAAGCATATAACACAAATCATATTATATTATTAAGTACTCACCTTGGACTCCTTTGCTCCTATTTACATTTAATTTTGATGCTAGTAGTGCTCCTCACACTTTTCGACAATATCCTTATCCTTGTCTTTAGGCTCTACACATTTGCAATTTAATTGCATATCAATTATTTTCTTGTTATAACATTTGTTTAATTTAGCTTAACTTGTTAATATTTCTATCTTGTTCATTAAAGTACAACTTATCACTTTGAAGATCAAGATATACTATACATATACTTGTTACTAATTTTAATACTTTCCTTAATTGTTCTCCAAATGGCCAAAACTATTAATTTAAGGAAGGATAATTCCTTTCCTCTCAATTTCACATTTCAACTTTGAGTAAAAGCAATTTAAACAATTTCTAATATTCAATGAAATTAATTCTACTTCCACTATCAAATTCCATAAATGAACCTAGTTCATTAATTTTGGAGAAAATCATTTCTATCAATTGAATTTCAAAATTATCATTATACAAATCATGTTAGACCATTCCTAAACTTAATTTCCCCTTCAATTACACGAATTCAAATTCAATACTCAAAATCTCCGATTTTTTCATAAACCCTAGAATTTGGGGAAAACTATAAATTCCTAATCCAATCTTCAAATTGATCATGGAACTATGTAATTAGCATAACATAAAACCTATATGATCATTCAATTGTCAATATATAGCATTAGAATATCAAGTTCCCCTTTTAAACTATATTATGCCTCTAAGATGTTCAAGTTTTAAACTAAGTTTCCAAAGTTTATTTCAACACTTCTAAATCATTATTCTTCATCTAAAGTAACCATAGATGTATTCAATTAGAATTTGCAACACCTCCTTGATCATTTCCTAGTGTTGGTCGAAACATATATCTAGTGTAGAAGAGATTTTATATAACCAAGATACTAAAATCAATCTTAAAACATATATATGAGAAGATGAATATGATTCCTTACCTTAGTTAGCCTTGGTTTGCTAAGGTTCTTGTTGCTTTTAGTGTAGAGAGAATTCCCTTTTGTGATTGTATAATTTTGGTGTAGAGATAGGCAAAATGATGATCATAATATGAATTTTGCATATATATATATATATATATATATATATATATATATATATATATAATAGGTTGGATGGTGGAGATTTGATCAAGCTCAATCAATGGCTAAGATTTAACCTTGATGGATGGCTATGATTTAATCAAGTTGTAGGGCTAGGATTTTCTTTACAATAGTGATGATCATCATAATATGGTTTGAAAAGAGCAAAATGAATGTAGACTTGGGTGTGGGTGAAGTGAGATTCAGGTTGGAAAAAGAATTGACTTAGTAAAAAATAGTGACTAGCTTTTCCAACATCTAACTTAATCTTGGTTAGCTATTTCTAACTCTAGTTAAGTGTATATTCATCCATCTTTGGGCCTTATGTGCCGGCCATTCAATGAGCTTGGACTTTGGAGTCCAAAAGCCCATTAACAAATCTATATATGCACATTTCAAGTTTGATAACTTAATTATATTTTTCATTTTGTTTCTTTCACTTTAGTATATATTTTTCTACCTTCTAATGTCACCACACACTTTAAACATTATTAGATAAATTCTATATGTATCATAATGCACATTTACTAGCCCTTCAATAGCATTGTTCAAGTTTGTATATCATGTAAGCTCATTGGGTCACACTAAGTTTGACCTCTATTATACCGTTATAACTTTGATTGAATTCAACTTCTCATATCATTATTATCATTTCCCAATGTCTGAAGAGATGTCAACACCCATTAACTAGCATTTTAGATTCATATTTAAGTAAATTATTAACATAATCACACCAAGTTAAACTCGATTTGACTTTCACTTTATCATAAGGGTGCTTATCAAAATTCATTGCATTCTTTACTTGTTGTCACATTATCTATTAAAATTATTTTTTATGATATTCTTATGGTTCCTGTGGTGTCAGAAAGGCCTTGAATGGCACAATATATGGTCATTATAGTGTTTCCAACTCTAATAGGTTAGGAAAACCTTGGGTATTACAATGACACCCAAAAACATACTTGGGATGACTTTTGCAAAATGTTTGTCAAGCAGTACCACTATAACATTGAAGTGGATATCATAAGAAGAGACCTAAACAGCACTGAATAGCTTCCAAATGAGTCCTTTTCTATGTTCCTTATTAGGTGGAGGGCTAAAGTTACTCAAATGGTAAACAAGCCAACCAAGTACGAATAAGTGGATATTCTTGTCAATAATCTACTCCTGACCTACCAAGCCCACTTGCAATCTCAATACCTACCCATCTTCAAAGCTTTGGTTTGAACTATTTAAAAGGTTGAAGAATGCATATGAAGAGAATCATATCAACCTAAATTTCCCATCACTAACCCAAACAGTGATGAAGAACCTAAACCCAACTCAACCCAACCTTGCCTCAACCTTGAGTGGTATGACATAGAAGAGTTCAAGGCCATCTAATTTGACCTGTCTAAGGTTGAATCTCAAGTTTAAATCCGAGTTTGAGTTCAAATCTCAAAGTTTAAGTCTAAATCTGAGTTAGAGTCTGTTGTCTTAATTTTTTCTTATATTTTGTCGACCATCTCGGTTAATTTTTTGTTATCTTGTAATAAAGTTTCCTTTATAGTAATGCATCTACATTTTCTTTTCATTATTTATGCATTAATTTTCTTATCTTTCTTTTTTAGTCCAACATGGATGAGCTTCAAAAAAAAGAAAAAAAAAGAGAAAAGAGAGAAAAAAAAAAGAAAAAAAAAAGGAAAGAGAGATGAACAAACAATCAGTTTCATTATTGAATCCACCATAATTAACATAGATTGAAATTTAAAGCGCCCTCATTTTCACAAATCAGCAATCACTTCACCAACTCCTAATAAAAGAAGGTTAAGTAATGGATCTCTCATCAAACAGTTAAAGCACGAAGAGCAAGTAAATGTAATTATCTATTACACATTAGGTAATCAAATGATGCACCTCAATAAGGGGCAACAAGTTCAGAGAAGACCTTCATCAAATCTAGAATTTAAAGTCAGAGCCTCTCAATATGAAGAAAAGTAGCAGCCCAAATCATAATGAAATATTTTCTTCTAAATTTCATTAATTCAAGCTCGCTAAGTTGAAAACATGAAAGGGCGGCTTAGGCAGAAGTTTGAGCACAGAGAGAGAGAGAGAGAGAGCTCATCCTAGTAATCTTTCCTTGTATCCAAAGTTGTTAAATCATCTCTAATCAATCCTTTTATCTTATGTCTTCAAAGTTATCCTTCCTCACTAAAGGCTTGTTCTCTAAATTTATTCTGTCTTCGATGCCCTTATCTTATAATGGGGGCATGTCTTCCTAGAATGTCATCATCTCTTATCAATCCATCCTGTTGCTTAGCTCAAAGAGCTAATGTATATCTCTTGTCCATCACATTCCTATCTCTCATTAGGAGTATGATCCTCAAGTTGTCTCTTCTCACTAGTCCTTTAGCCACTTTTTAGGGCACTTCCCTTCAACTAGTACATCATTTACATTCAAGCCAATAAAGTGTCACTCAAAATATCCCTTTAATCTCAAAAGCAAGAAAGCTTGACTTGCTCTTCCATTTAGCATGCTACAAATAGCAAAACCATACAATCTCCTTGATCCTTTTTAGAAGTTTCAACCTACCATTCTCGAACTTTATGAAATCATGTTATTCCATCCCGAGCCTTATTGGCAAATCATACTATCATTTCAAGCTCAAGCCACATACCATGCTTTCCTTAACAAAATCTTATTATGGGCAAAACTAAAAATCCCAAGTCTATTAGACTCATCATTCTTGAATCTAGTTTACTTGGCAAAACCAAAGTCAAGGCATATCCTCTAAGGCCTATCATCCTCAAGTTGATTAAGAAGGGCTCGAACCAGTTAATGCCCATCCCATGTCTCTTTGGCAAGCATCTCATTATCCTTAAAAGATTAAGCCTCATTGATAAAATGCATAGTCCCTGAGATCAAAGTCTCTTAAGACCTATAAACCATTCTCAGCTTAATCCTCTTAAATTGCAACCATGTCAAAGGGCAAACCCCTATTTATGAGCCTGCAGTATCCTTATGACCAAAACTTATAGCATCAAACCTAAGCTGAAGCCAATCATCTTATAGAAAAGCCCAAGTTAAGGAACTATTCTTAAAATTTTTTTAACCAAAAGCCTTCACCATAAAGCCTAAATCTATAAGCCTTTACCATAAAGCCTAAGACCAAAAGCCTTCATTCCGAAGCCTAAGACTAAAAGCCTTCATCATAAAGCCCAAGACCAAAAGCCTTCACCATGAAGCCTAAACTAAAAAGCCTTCACCATGAATCCCACTCCCAAAAGGCCTTCATTTATGAAGCCCATGACCTCCTCTAAGGCCAAATCTGACTAAGCCTTCCTGTAACACCCTAGGTGTCCCTCAATCACCAAAGGCTCCAAGTGTAGTGTAGAATTGAATAAAATAAGAGGTATAAGAAGAAGAATAGGTAGTTAGGAACCAAAATTCTAAAAAGAGTTTGGGTTCAAAAATGGGGATGCTAAAAGCATAATTAGTGAATTCTAACTTCAAAGAGAGGTTCTTAGAATTTATTTAGAGAATTTAAGTAAATATGAGGATGTTAGAAGTAGTGGAAATTAATGATTGAGTTAAATTGAGCATAGAAAATACTTAAGTGAAATCGGTATGCTAAATGCGAAACCGATGAAGTTCGGAACTAGGATTTTCATAGATTTTGATTTAGAAAAAAATTTTAACAAGAGAATAGTTCATTATAGTTTTATAAATCTAAAAATTTGATTAAAGAATATTAATAGATAATAATTAAGTAGTTTAGGATAGATAAAGCTTAATAAATGGCACAATTGTAATTGTTAGTTGACTAGTGATGATTAATTTGACTTAAGCTAATTAGAAAGAGAAAAAAAAAATAAATATTTGTAACTAGAGATGTGGATGCCATCCCAAGCTTAGGATTGAATAGATGGGATTAATTGGTAGTTTTAGATAATAAATAAATCAAAGATAAAACAAATTTAGAACATTCAAATATAGGATAAATATGAGTCACCTAACATTAACTCATTTTCACCAAAAACAAAAAAAAAAAAAAAAAAAAAGAGAGAAAAAAAGAGAAAAAATGTGTAGAAAGAAAGGAAAAGAAAGATAAAAAGAAAAAGAGGGGAAGTCAAGAGGAGGAGGAGGAGAATAAAGAAAGAAAGCAATATAAGGTAAGATTTAGTTCAAGTTTCCTTTCCTTTGATGAAATTGAGTATATGGCTTGTGTTTGATTGAAAGTTTTTCTATTTTCCTCTCTATTCTATTTAGATAGTTAGGGATTTGATGTGGGAGATGGTTATTGATAAGAAAATGAAAGAAAGATATTAAATTGAGGATGTTTAAGTAAGGAGAATTAGAGTAGAGGTGAAGAGAACAAGGGTTAGTGCAAAAAACCTAGGACTAGTTTATTGAGGAGTTGACTACTAGAAATTTTAGGCTCTAATTCAGAGACCTTGAAGTCTGAATTTGGTCTTAAGGAAAACTAGAAAGTTTTAGATAAGAATGTCTAATATATTCTTGTTAAATGGCTTGCCCAAATTCAAAATAGTTAGGGGATATAGAGCCTAAACTGAGATTGACCCTGCACTCAAGTTCAGTCTGCAGCCTGAGATTGGGGCCCAAGTTTGAGGACCTTAAAGATAAAATTGGGTCATTGTCAAATAAATAAAATAATGTTTGGGTTTTCTATTTTAATTAAGTGAAATAAATGTAGCATTTGACTGAGGAAATAGGAAGTTATAGTAGAAAATTTTGGAATAGTTTAGTCTGTCTAGAATAGTAATGCAGGGTAGGATTTGAAATTACACCAAATTTTGTGTAGGATCCAGAATGAGCTGAAATTTTAATATATTGTACCTTTGTATATCATATTTCCAATATCTCAAGAATTAGGGAAATTAGAATAGTATAACATGAGATGTGGTAGGAGTAAGGAGGCTGGGTCAGGAAAGAAACTATAAGTAGGTTTTTAGTTTCAATGTTGTGACGTGTTTATATATGAAAATTAAACTTAAAGTATATATGTGTTGGTTGTATAGATGAGCTTGAGGGACAACAAGGAGGTGAAAATCAAGAGGTTGGGGGACATTACAATTGACTATATTGAAAGGATAAGTGTGTACGGAAAACAATATAGCTAAGGTGAGTAACTATTGAACTATTATGCTTGAGAACTATTTCCATGAATTCTATTACTTGTTGACCTTCATAGTTCATTGATATCCTAAAAATTCTTATGGGCGATGACATTCTTGATTATTTAATTTTCTTTAAAGCGTAAATGTCATTTGAGTTAACTATAGATTCGTCAAATTAACACTAAGGCAATCAATTTCCACTAATTGATTTGAGTTAATTTACTCTTATTCATATGAACCTTAACTTGTCCCATTTATGTCAAATTTGGGAAAAACTCATAATTCCTCATCCAATCTCTAAATTAGTTGTAGAAATATGAAATTAAACAACATATAACATATATGATCATTTAATTATCACAATCTAGTATTAGAACACCAAGTTTCTCTTTTAATAATGTTTATGCCTCTAAGGTTTCCAAGTTTTGAATCAAGTTCCCAAAATTCAATTTAACACTTCTAAATCATTTTTCTTCATCTAAGATCATTCAAAACCACATCTTATATATGATTACCCAAGGTTAGCCAAATTTTCTTATGGTGTAGAAGGGATTTTATGCAACTAAAATACTAAAATTAATCTTAGAACATAAAAAGGAGAAGGTGAACATAGTTTCTCACCTTGGTTAGCTTTGATTTGCTAAAGTTCTTGTTGTAATTGGTGTAGAGAGAATTTCTTTCCTTTGTGTGAGACTTTGGTGTAGAGATAGGCTAAATGTTATTTCTCAACATAATTATATATATATATATATATATATATATATATATATATATATATATATATATATATATATATATATATATATATATATATATATATATATATATATATATATATATTAAGTTAGATGGTGAGGATTTGATCAAGTTAAGTCCAATGGTTAGGATTTAATCTTAATGAATGGCTAAGATTTGATCAAGTTGAATGGCTAGGATTCTCTCTACAATGGTGATTATCATCATGTGGTGTTAGAGTGCTCAAAGTGAACCTAGACTCATGTGTAGAGAAGGTGAGAGTTTAAATTGGTTTAGGATATTGACTTTGGTCAATTTTTATGGCTAGTTGGTCAATTTTTGTGGCTCTTTCTCTACAACATATTTTGTTTGGTGTTGGCTAAGTACTCTAATTGGGCTAACTATTCTAACATATGAACTTGAGGTTACACCAATTATAGGCCCATGGGCTAGCCCACTATTGTTGGGTTTGGGCCTTTAATGACCTGAGGCCTAATAACAAGCCCATAGCCCATCAACAAATCCCATGATAAACTTAGAAACTTTCCTTTTTAAGTTTCTTTCAAATTTGTGTCATCTAAATTTTTTACACACCTCATTAGCTACCATATGAACTCTACTCAATTCATTAGTGCACAATTAGTCATAATAAGATCATGTACTAGGCAAATCATTCAATAGTATCACAGGGTTCCTAACTGATTCCTTTCATTTCTATACTATGCTAACATTTAAAAATCTAGTCTTTTAGCATCATTAGCAACTAGAATGAGCTATGAAATACTTGGGTATTACAAGCTTATAAGGATAAAACATTTTATTAGTTATAGACATTTCACAAGGTTGATCAAATTTACTTTGATCATTTTGTTAGATACTATTGGATGACATTCACCGAATTATTCTATCTTCCTAAATATGTCACTTTCTTGAATAAACATTTTATCTAGAAATAGCATATTTGCTAACAACTCTTTGTTATGCAAAAGATAGAAATACCATCTTAAACCAAGTTTAGGACATACAACAAACCTTATCTTAATTAGAATTATCTTCCAATTGTCTAACTTCAGCTTATCAAATAAACTAGATATCTCAAATCTTATTATGAGTAGGATTTTGGGTATCTATCCATATCATATCATATATGGGTTAGGATTAGATAGACTTTGGAGAAAATTCTATTTAAGAATATTTTGCTATTATTTGTAAATTTCTAAAAGGAAATAAACAAAAACTTTTTATAGTTTATCATCTATTACATCATATCATATATGTTATAATTTATTCTTTTGAGTATACCATCACGTATAGTTTTCCTAAAAAGAATTATGATTATATGCCAATTTTATATTTAGGGAATTCATCAAAAATTGGAAATCGAGTTCTCCCACTTCAATCAGATCAAAGGGTTATGATATTCCTTCCCTTTTTGTATGAAATATCCTTAATATTTACTTTCCTTTTCATCTTGAATTTCTTGAACATTTCAAAGAATTCAAATGAACACTTCATTTTATTTACCTTTTCCCAAACAGGTCAATATTATATATAAGTAAATACAATGAATAAAGAAAAACTCCCAATAACCATTTTACAAATTGTATTGAAGCATTTGTATGCATAAATTCTAAGACTTCTTTGATTTATATCCTTTTGTCCAACAAAAGGTGATCTAGTTGTTTTTACATCATATACTAGACTTCTAAGTTGAAAACAAGTTCACACTTTGATGGGTAGTGGCACATGTTATTCAGTTAAGTTGTATTATCTTCAATTAAACAAACTAATCTAAGAGATCATAATGGTTTTAGATTAGAGTTCTTTATGGCATTATCATAAAAGTATTTAGAGTTGTTTTGTTATTATTAACTTAATAATAATACATTAAACATATAGTTCATACTCTTAGGTTTATTACCATAATAAACTATGCAAGCATTTTTCTCATAATGGAATTCACAATTTGTTGAAGTTATGTAATAATGTGGCTTAAATATGAAATATATACATGATTTAAAAAATATGATTTCTAAAACTATCATTAATTACATACAAGACATATAAAATATGATTTCTAAAATCATCATGAAGTATCTTAAAAACTCTTTGGATTAAACACTTTGCCCCTTAGATTTTTTAAAATCACTTCACTCAATCTCCATGCTTCTGTTGCTTACTCTGATCATGTATAAGGCACAAAAGCACCTACATCATGAATCTTAGCAATAGATGAACTATATGAATGGAATATAGTAACAAGAAATAGATTTACCTTCACATGGTTTATCCTTCTCTTTGTCCTTTAGTATTCTCAATACTTGGAGCAATTACTTTTCCAATATTCATAACATTGACAATAGAAACATTTTCTTTTGTCAACTGTAGCATTATTGATGGATTTGTCCTTTTCAATTTCCCTTTTTATGGTTTATAATAGAAACTTTTTCTATTGCCTTAAAGGACACTTTCCATCTTATGAAAATTTGGAATGGATTTAAAGAATTAAACTATTTGAAAATTATTATTCATCAAAATATCTAGACTCTCTAGTTATTTGATGAAATTAATCATCATATGAAAATGATTTTCAAATTTAGTTTAATGAAGAATTAATAAGAAATAAAAGAGGTTTCTCACAATTCAAATTCTTTCACAAGGAATTCTAGATAGAAAAATAAAAGAACAAGAAATTAAAGATGAAATATTTTCTTCTTGATTTCCTTTTCTCTAATTTCTTACTCTAGTTGAATAGTAAGAATAAGAATAAAAATGAAAAAATATGGAGAAGACAAAGAAAAATAAAGTTATTGTAATACCTAAGGATTTTTTAGCTCATTCTAATTACTAATAATACTAGAGGATTAGATTTTTGAATGTTAGTATAGTATAGAAATGATAAGGAATTGGGTAGGAATCTTTTGACTTAATATGCAATGTTTGCCTACTTTATGATTTTATCATGACTAATTGTACTCTAATAAATTAAATAGAGTTTATATGGTAACTAGTTATGTATATAAAAAAGTTAGAGAACATAAATTTGGAAGTTATAGTGAAAGGAATGAAAGGAAGTTAAAAGGAAAATTTCAAAGTATGTCAATGGGCCTTGGAACATCAAAGGCCCCAGCCCAATAGGAGGTGGTAGGCCCATAGGCCCAAGAGTGAGTAAACATCAAATTTGTGAGATAAAATATAGTTGGCCCAAGACAATAGAAAATGATATTGTAGAGAGAGTCACAAAATTTGACCAAGCTAGCCATAAAAAATTGATCAAGTCAAAATCTTAAACAAGTTAAACTCTCATCTCACTACATAGGAGTCTAGGTTCATTTTTAGCATTCCCGTACCATCATGATGAACATTACAATTGTAGAGAAAATCCTAGCCATCCAACTTGATCAAATCATAGCCATCCATTGTGATTAAATCTTAATCATTTAATTGAGCTTGATCAAATCCTCACCATCTAACCCATTATATATATATATATATATATATATATATATAAGAAAATTTATGTTATGAATATTATTTTGCCTATCTCTACACCAAAGTCTCACAATAAGAAAAGAAATTCTCTCTACACTAATTGCAATAAGAACTTACCAAACTAAAATCTCCCAAGGTGAGAAATTTTGTTCATCTTTTCTTTTATATGTTCTAAGTATAGTTTTAGTATTGAAGTTGCATAGATTTCTCCTACACCATATATATGAAATTTGGTCATATAGGAGTATTTATACAAGATGTAGTTTTGATGTTCCTAGTTGAAATAAGGAGATTTGATTAGAAAATTAAAAGATTTATGTGAAGATAGATAAATGAAGCATGAAAAATACCTAAGTATCACTAAAGGGGGAATTCGGCCAACATTAGGTAATGATCAAGGAAGTGTGCTAAATTCTAATTAAACACATCTATGTTTATTTTAGATGAAGAAAAATGATTTAGAAGTGTTAAAATGAATTCTGGGAACTTGATTCAAGATTTGGAAATCTTAGTGGCATAAACTTAGTTAAAAGAGGAACTTGGTGTTTTAATTCTAGATTTTAATAATTGAATGATCATATATGTTTTATGTCATGTTCACATTTTTACAACTATTTTTAAGATTTGATGAGGACCTATAAGTTTTTCCCAAATTTGACCTAAGTGGGACAAGTTGGCGTTCATATGAATAAAAGTGAATTAACTTAAAACAATTAGTGGGAATTTATTGCCTAGGTGTTAATTTGATGAATTTATGGTTAATTTGAGGGTTGAATAGGAAATTCATAGTTTTCCCCACATTCTAGGGTTTATGGAACAATTTGGGAATTTTGAGATTTAAAGTTGTTTTCATGAAATTGACTAAGGAGTTTAGCTTGGAAATAATTAGAAATAAGAATAAGTATGAATATGACACTATTGATACACCCTTATTGTAAGTTGAAATAATAAAATAAATGTAAGATAGATAAGTTATAATTAGTAACGTCATTAGTTACTAATTGATATGTAATTAAAATGATATAGGTGTAGAACATCAAGACAAGGGCAAGGAAATTGCTCAAGATTGTGAAGAACACTAAGTTAACCAAGAGTGAATATTAATAAGAGTAAAGGAGTTCAAGGTGAGTACTTAATAATATGATGTAATTATGCCTTATTGCTTACAACCGTTGATTGAATTACTATCCCTTGAAATGTACTTGAAATGACATTAGATATGTGGTTGCCCATTGATTGTTAAGCCTTTAAAAATCCATATCCTTCTTATATGATATTTGGCCTTAATGAGCCTCTTACATTGGTCCTATATTGTGCTCAATGATGAGAATGATTAATATGCCAAACTATTTTCCATTGAATTCCTATTCTAGACCCTGGATATGTCTTTCATTGATACCTACGATTAAGCAAAAATCCTCTCTAATGTGAGGAAATACATCAGACCTTATGCACTTAGTATAAGCCTGTAGGTAGTACTAGAGTATCCAATCTGTTTTAGGGGGAATGCCTAGTCACAATGCCCGATCAGTCTCACGTAGTATGATGCGTATGAGTGAGCAAGGCTTAGGTTGCCACTCTTTAATATTCATGTGTGGGAAGCTTTCCATTTCTCAGACATTATTATTTCTGCTAAAACATGTTCTAAAGTTCAAAATGACCAATTTTGATTAACATCATTCCATTGCCATCATGAACCTATCTAAGTGATATCTTATAATGTCTTCATATTATGTTATACTATTATGTACTCACTGAGCTTGTCTCATTCCATAGTTGTTCAAAATTTTTCAGGTCAAGGTGATTCATTAGTAAGCTAAATTCCAAGCTATACTTCTCTGTTTGGGACTTACTCTGCTAAAATGCTATGTTTTGTGTTTTGCTTGTGTCATCCTAAGGATAATCGATCAAGAGCTCTATGGTATCTGAAGGCTTATATTAAAATGTATCGTGTTTAGAAGTATTTTAAACAAATGATAGTAGTTGTTATATATACATATTTATTATAAGAATGTATGGATAGTATTTATTAATACTTAAGAATGATATGCTAATCAATGGTTATGAAATGTTATTAAAGTGCATTGACTATAAATGAATAGTTAAAGTAACAATGGAAATCGTAAAGAGTGAATGGGGTTTCAATCTTGGGATAAACTATAAAATGGAATGTACTAAATGATAATAAGTTCAATGGGGTTGTACGGGTTTAGGTGATTTTATGTCTTTCTAAGCTCTAGGACCGGCACTACTTAGATATTGGATCATGACAGTTATGACGCTCAAGAAGAAACACTTTCTTCTTTTCTTCCATTATAATTTCTTTTCCTTTCCTTTTTCTTTCTTCTCTTTTCCTTTCCCTTTCTTTATAATTTTTTTTCATATTTAAACAAAATAACAGCCTTAATATTTCATATTGATCAGTGTATTTATGCTCATCAAATAACTCTTATAGATGAAAAATAATTACTTGGAGTCTTGTCATCTCATATGTTGTTTTTGCAACCCTTGACTTATAAAACAATCATATAGCATTAACCTGTATTTTGTCATACTTTTATCTTATTTTTGATTCTTTTAATTGTTAATTTATAATTTATTTTTATAATTTTAAGATGTTTTTATTATGTTTGTTAAGTTATTTTTAGTTGCATTAAATAATTAAAGAGATGGAAGTATGGAGCGAAGATGGCATAGCAGGAGGAATGCCATTGCACAGTAGCCTTGCACAGCAGCAGCAAGCCATCAACATACTCCTAGCAGTGCCACACAGTAGCTTTTTGGTGCCCAGCAGCAGCAGAAGTAATCCCCAGTGGGCGTAGCAACTTTTTGGCTACCAGCAGTAGCAGCAGCAGTCCTAGCAACCCCTCGCAGGAGCCCCAGTGCACGCAGCAGAGTGCCAGCCTGCCAGCCTTTCTGCCCCAGTGCCTAGCTGCATGTCTCAGTGCCCACAGCAACTTTCCTCTTACCAGCCTATATACTCCAGCGCTTAATTGCAATATCCCAGCGCCTACTGCACTATTCTTGAGCTGAAACTCATTTTCAATCCGAATTTTTAAGGGATTTTTAACCTTAGGTCATTTAGGAAAGTATAAATGGAAATGGAAAGATTTTATTTAGGAAGGAAAGAGTTGTTTGGTATAAAAGGAAGAAAAAGATAAGTTTTAGGGGATCTGGATTTTAATTTGAATTTTTGAGGGGAATTTTAGGGGACAGTATCTTCTCTTCCAATTTTCTATTCTCTGAATTTTATTTTAGTTTTGAGATTTCAACTCTTAGAGAAGATTGTTTTTAGTTATTTTGGGGAATTCTTTGTGAAGATGTCAAGAGATTGGATTAGAACATTGAATTGGTTTATAAGATTAATTTCTTAGTTATTTTCATCTTTTGATTATTAAATTGAAGATTTGAATTCAATGAATTCTTTTGATTTTAATAACTTGGAGATTATCATTATGTTTCTCGTGAACTAATTTCAGCCTTGTCTAGGGTTTGTATGATGTGTTCATGATATGGAATTGAATATGATCCCTTTTGATTATTTTTATTATTCCTAATTGAATTGATTAATTTTTTTACTTAGGTTTTGAACGAAGGAACGAGAGTTGAAGTTCAATTCCAGAATTCATTCCTTTAGGATCTTAAAAGGAATTAGAAATATAAGTTTTAAGATTATGCTTTAGTTTTTGATATATGATTTGATAGAATGATTTATATGAATGCGACTGCTAATAGATTGATTTTTATTCTTTGAATTATTAGAAACTAAGGCTTTAGAATAATCAATTGGTTATATTCATGAACATCATTCATTCATTGTTTCAAAACTTATTGCATCTTAATCTACATTTTCTTTTAATTTCCTAATTTGCAATTATTTCTTTTCCAAACATTCAAACTATTTTCATTTATTTTGCTTTAAACTGAGATCAATATTTCCATTTGCAATTCCTTGAGAGATTCGACGTTGGGTGTTTTCAATATACTACAATTGCCTTATATACTTGCAGGTTGCTTTTTGATAGGTTATTTTGAGGTGAACTAGTTTTTGGCACCGTTGCCGGGGAATTGCAAGGCGAATTTGTTTATTTCATTTTGAATATATTTGTTTTTAGTTTTTATTTACATTTATTTTTTGGGATTTTTATGCAAGGGAGAAGATCTTTGGAAGAAGAGCTTGCCCCTTTTGTTGATAATGTGCACAGGTTAGGTGGAGAAAGAAGAAGACTATAGTCAAACGAGGACCAAGTTGACCCAATTGATCTCGAAAATCCAAGGGTAGAAGACCAAGAAGAACAACCATACATCATGGCACAGGAAAAGGAGACCCATAAAGGATTATGCTAGGCCAATCATAGGCACCGCAACATCATGCACTAGACTCGATGCGGCTGCCTGGAATTATGAGCTGAAGAACATACATTATAGCATGCTCCCATCCTTTTATGGAGTACCAAATGAATACCCCCTCAATTTCATCAGGGATTTCTACTCCACCATACAAACCTTTCCTTTACAAGGTCTAACTGAAGATTAGTTGCGGATGAGATGCTTTCCTTACACCTTGAAGGATAGAGCTAAATCTTGGTTGATGACACTTACTCCTGATTCATTGACCACTTGGGAGGAGGTGTACAATAAATTCATGGGGAAGTTCTACTCTCACCAAAAGATAGCTGATTTGAGATCGAAGATTGCAACCTTCACACAAATAGAAAGAGAGCCTTTTCATGAAGCATGGGAAAGGTTCAGGATGTTACAAATTCAATGTCCATACCATCACTATCCATTATAATTGCTCAACTAGTTCTTTTATGATGGGCTCACATTCCAGAGGCAAAGCATAGTTGACAATGCAGCTAGAGGGGCAATGGGAGAGATCACTACTGAGGAAACTTATGAACTTTTTGAGATGCTTGGTGCTAACTCTCAGCATAAAAGTGTGAGAGGGAGAAGAGTTGGATTTGAAGAAGGAGCTCTGGAGAAGGATGGGGCTATGCAAATAGCTGAGCTTAGTAAACAATCAAGCTCCTCACCATGAAGGGTAAGACAATAGTTCAACAACAAGAGGTACGTGGTGTTTGTGGTATTTTTGGTCATGGTGCTAATGTTTGCCCTTTGAGCTTTGATTCTTTTGCAGGTGATTATGAGCAAGCACAAGCCTTGAATGATTTCCAACCAAGGTTAAGAAATGACCCCTTTTCCAACACCTACAACCAAGGTTGGAAAAATCATCCAAACTTTTCCTAGAGAAACAATAACCAACAGTAGCAGCTGCCTCAATTTCAAATTATGTAAAGAGGCCAATCATTCCAAGGAGAATCATTAAACCAACAACAACAAAAGAAGCCATCTTTGGAGGATAGTTTAAATGCTTTCATTCAAGCTAGCACTAAAATTCACGAGGCCAATGATAGAAGATTTGACTCTTTGGAAGTAGTAGTGCTAAATGTAGAGATTCAAGTTGGTTAGATTGCAAATCAAGTGCAATCAAATAAAAAAGGGAAACTTCCTAGCCAACTGGAGCAAGCTAAGTCCATCACAGTTCTTTGGAGTGGTAAGAAAATAAATGATAATATTGGTAAAGTTTCTAACTATGTGGGTGTTCTTCAAGAAAAGTCAAAAGAAGAAAGGCAAAGCCATGAACTTGTCAAGTTTTCAGTGGAGGAAGAGAAAGAGATGGAGAGACCCTTTCCATTTTAGTTACATAAAGCAAACAATCCTTATTGACCTCCTATTCCATTTCTAGGTCACTTAAAAAATGGTAAACAAGACAAGCAATTTTGATGTGCTTTTCATAATGCTATCCAAGGTAAGTATCAATTTGGCCTTACTTGATGTGATTAAGAATATGCCTGCATAAGGAAAATTTTTTAAGGAGCTGAATTCTAAGAAAAGGAGACTAGAGATGGAGGAGAAAGTAGTAGTGTCAGAGGTGATTAATGCAGTACTCTAAAAAAATTACCTCTAAAAGCTAATGATCCTGGTAGTTTTGTCATTGACTTTAGTATGGGTAGTGGTGAAAAAGCTAAAGGCATGTTAGATTTAGGTGCTAGTATTAATTTGATGCCATATGCCTTATTTAAGCAGTTGAATTTAGGAGAGCTGAAACCCATCAAAATGAGCTTGCAATTAGCTAATAAGTCATTGTGAACCCTCAATTTCACACCCTCAGCATCCGACTGTAGCCTTAGCACTTGTTGAACTTAATGCATTATGTGGAGCTATTACGGTTAGCGGGCGAGGGTTCGGGGGCAGCGCTCCCAAAAGAATTTTTTTTTTTAGACTTCATTTACATTGCCACTAAACATCCAAATTTCTCAAACTTCATACCGACAAACAATCTCTAAAAAAAAAAAAGAAACCTAAAAAAATGTGCCAGTGCCACATGTCATGTTGCATGGTAGGCGTACAACGTTGCGTCAAAGCTGTGCGGCGCGGCATGTCCCTTGTGCAGCATGCCGCAAGAACTTGATGTGGCACCGCACTGGCCTAGTGCGGTAGCGCACCAGGTTATGCAAGCTTCTGATTCCTATGGGTCCCACCTGTGCAGAAAATAACCCTTTTACCCCTTTCAGTTAAATTTTCTGCCATTTCTAGCCCTACCCCTCATGGTCTTTTCACATTTTCATTGTCTAAACTACCCTCACCCACTTTTCCTATAAATACCCCCTCCACTTCTCATTTCTTGACACCCTTTGAATTTGAGTAGATTGCTATCCTCAAATTTCTCTCTTCTTCTCCATCCAATCACTCTCTAATTAATTAATTAATTATCTCACCCTAACTAAGTTAATTAATTCTTTTAATTAACTAAAATTTTTTTAATTAATTACTCAATTAATTAATTATTTAATCTTTTTAATTAATTAATTAATCACTCTTTTTTCAAAAATCATTCCTTTTTCCAAAATCAAATTAATCATTTTTCTCAATCCACCTTTCATCTAAATTAATTAATTAATCTTTTTAATTAAATTAGTCCATTCATCCTTTTCATTATATTAATTAAATAATCATTTTAATTAATTAATTAATCTTCTAATCTATCCAATCACCCGGTCTTAATAAAACGGAATTTCGGTCTGGTAAAATCCTTTGCCCACCAAAAGTCAAGGTTCAGCCTTTTACCTCACTCTCAACACACCCAAACCAAAATCATTTTGATCAACTCTTAAACCCCTCCACTTAACCGTGAAATAAACTACATGGGTTTTGATCCCTATTTGATGGGGTATATAGGCACGTTTGGAATCTAAATCCAAACCTCAAATCCAAATCTCAATCAATTTCCTTTCCCCCCTTTTTTTAATTAATGTATTTTATGAATGTCTCATTTTAATTTTCTCATTACACTCATATCATATTCATACATATTACTTACAATTATAATTTTATAAATGTCATTCATGAAATCTAATATTCAAGTCAAATTAAACTTAAGAGTCAAACCTAATCCCCAAACTCAACCTGGTTCGAGATTAGTGATTTTTATCCTTGGGTGAGTTAATTGCAAAATTAACAAATTAGAGTCAACTAGGTTTTTCCTTAATTTTCCCATTTAAAATAAATTAGGGTGGCGACTCCCAAAATCATTTTCAAAATCAACCAAATCCGAACCTGAGGGTTCCATCGTGAGTCTAAACCCGAATGAGCATCCTGGTTCCCTCTAGCAGACCTGGCCGGTGCTCGAGCGAGGCCTCACAGTCATTGAGATTTCCTAGGGGGATTATAGAAGATGTGCTAGTGCAAGTAGGAGGGTTGATAGTGCCTGTTGATTTTGTGGTGTTGGATATGGGAAATGAGTTGTCTAATAGGTCAGAATTGCATATCTTGTTGGGTAGACCTTTTATGGCAACTACTAATACTTTGATTGATGTTAGAAATGGGAAATTGACTATGACTATTTTGGGCCAAACTGTTAAATTTTCCATTTTTAATAGATTTTCTGTCCCTACCACATCACTTATTGAGGAATGCTCTTCTATTGAATTCTTTAATATTGCTGTCAAAGATGTTTTCTTATAGGAATCCTATGATAAAAAAAATATTGCAGGTATCTAAGTTGGTTGAGCTCAAGGAAGAAATGTATGGGAGCTCTCAAATGTTTAAGAAATGGGCCAAACCTCTTCGTAATAAAAGCCATGTCCAAAAGTCCCTTGAACTAGGTATGAAAGTACTACTCTATAATTCGTGGTGGCATCATAATCCAGATAAATCTAAACCCCACTTGAGTGGTCCTTTATTGTGAATGCGGTACATCCCTCTGGAGCAGTAGATTTATTTAACTTTCGTAGAGATAAATTTTTTAGAGATAATGGTTAGAGAGTTAAACTACATTTTGAGGGAATGGAAAAATTTAGGGAATTTAAGGTTCCTTAATGTCATAAAAAACATCTAGCTAAGACGATGTTAAAGAAGCACTCGATGGGAGGTAGCCCATCATTATCTTTAAAACTTTGTTTTTTAAAATTATGATTTTGTGTTTTACCTACTCTTATCTATGAAATCTGTTTTGTCTTTTAAGTTGATGATATGGCATAATTGATGGATTAAATAAATTGTCTTGTGATTTAAGGAAAATTTTGCTAGCAATCTCAAGTTCTAATGTTTCAAATGTTTTGCACTTGTTATGATCTTAAAATATTTTTGTTTGCCTCTATTTCATTGCAAAGCATTATAGACCTTACCATAGTAAGAATATTTGAGCTAAATACTTTTTCTTTGTAACAATATTATGTGTACCATGTTGATTGTGCATCTCTAGAGCTTGCTTAGGTATACTTTTTGAGACCACATGTTAATTTCAATTCAAGCATTAAAATGATTAAGGCATTAGGTTTCACCCTTTAGCTTTAATGGCCAACCTTGAATGTTTATTTCCTTTAGTGAGCCACTTTGAGCCTTGACCTTTTCTTTGAAAACACATAATTTAACTTATCCTTTCACTGTAATTTTCATCTGTTTTGTCCCTCATTGAGGTTTTTGAGCATTTGAAAATCATTTTCTTGAAAGTTGAGTGTGTTGATATTGCTTAAGGTGAAGCAAAGTTTTTAAGTATGGGGTGAGAGAACATATTGCCTTAGGGAACATGTTCTTGTGTATATCATGATATTATAGACTTCATTTTGCAAAAAATAAAAAAATGAAAATAAATTAAAAACAAATAAAAAAAATTAGGGATCCCAATAATGAAAAAAAAAAGAGAAAGTTTTTAATGAAGTCTATTATTTTTTGAACATGTGAATTGCATTGCAAGTGTGGTTATATAGAATATGGAAAGATTTTGTAATGAGTTTGTGAATAAATTGGGAAATAGTGTTTCTTTGAGTGTTTCAAGTTGTTATTTGATCTTTGAATGCTCAATAACTCAATGATAAACTTATTTTTCCCTTTTTCCTACCATTACCATAGCCTTATTACAACCAAATGAAAGACCTTTTGATTGATGCCTTGAATTAAATCAGTAGTGGAGATTAGATTAATAAGCAAGTTCATGGTAGTTTGCTTTCAATTTTAGTTTTGAGCAATCATTCTTTGTAACGTGAGAGAAACACTTAGCTGAGTGTGTGGTCTATCATGTTAGCTTTGTTTGGAGGTCACTAATACCTTTGAAGAGGAAACTTGTGCATACATTTGAAGTGTTTTTGCTAAGGTTTCTACTTTATGAGTACTTAGATTACTTGATGATTGTTGAATTCCTATTCTATGCCATGATTATTGCTTAAGGACAAGCAAATTTCTAAGTGTGGAGTAGTTGTTTTGTCATAGTTTTATCTTATTTTTGATTCTTTTAATTGTTAATTTATAATTTTTTTTATAATTTTAAGATGTTTTTATTATGTTTGTTAAGTTATTTTTAGTTGCATTAAATAATTAAAGAGATGGAAATTTGGAGCGAAGATGGCATAGCAGGAGGAATGCCATTGCGTGGTAGCCTTGCACAGCAGCAACAGGCCATCAGCATACTCCCAGCAGTGCCACGCACTAGCTTCTTAGTGCCTAGCTGTAGCAGAAGCAATCCCCAGCATGCGTAGCAACTTCTTAGTGACTAGCAGTAGCAACACCAGTCCCAACAGCCCCTCACAGGAGCTCCAGCGCATGTAGCAGAGTGCTAGCCTGCCAGCCTTTCTGCCCCAGTGCCCAGCTGCATGTCTTAGCACCTGCAGTAGCTTTCCTCTTACCAGCCTGCATACTCCAACACCTAGTTGCAATACCCCAGCACCTAGCTGCATGTCTCAATGCCTGCAGCAGCTTTCCTCTTACTAGCTTGCATACTCTAGCGCCTAGTTGCAAAATCCTAGCACCCGCTGCACTATTCTTGAGTTGAAACTCTTTTTTAATCCAAATTTTTGAGGGATTTTTAACCTTAGGTCATTTAGGAAAGCATAAATGGAAGGGGAAAGATTTTATTTAGGAAGGAGAGAGCTGTCTGGTATAAAAGGAAGAAAAAGATCAGTTTTAGGGGATCTGGATTTTAATATGAATTTTTGAGGGGAATTTTAGGGGATAGTATCTTCTCTTCCAATTTTCTATTCTCTGAATTTTATTGTAGTTTTGAGATTTCAACTCTTAGAGAAGATTGTTTTTAGTTATTCTGGGGAATTCTTTGTGAAGACGTTAAGAGATTGGGTTAGAACATTGAATTGGTTTATAAGATTAATTTCTTAGTTATTTTCATCTTTTGATTATTAAATTGAAGATTTGAATTCAATGAATTCTTTCGATTTTAATAACTTGGAGATTATCATTATGTTTCCAGTGAACTAATTTCAGCCTTGTCTAGGGTTTGTAAGATGTGTTCATGATATGGAATTGAATATAATCTCTTTTGATTATTTTTATTATTCCTAATTGATTTGATTATTTTTTTTACTTAGGTTTTGAATGAAGGAATGAGAGTTGAAGTTCAATTATAGAATTCATTCCTTTAGGATCTTAAAACGAATTAGAAATATAAGTTTTAAGATTATGCTTTAGTTTTTGATATATGATTTGATAGAATGATTTTTATGAATGCGACTGCTAATAGATTGATTTTTATTCCTTGAATTGTTAGAAACTAAGGCTTTAGAATAATCAGTTGGTTATATTCATGAACATATATGATTGATAAACTAAATACAAATCCTAGGCATCATTCATTCATTGTTTCAAAACTTATTGCATCTTAATCTACATTTTCTTTTAATTTTCTGTTTTGCAATTATTTCTTTTCAAAACATTCAAACTATTTTCATTTAATTTGCTTTAAACCGAGACAAATATTTCCTTTTACAATTCCTTGAGAGATACGGCATTGGGTGTTTTTAATATACTACAACTGCCCTGTATACTTGCAGGTCGCTTTTTGACAGGTTATTTTGAGGCAAACATCCTCATCCGATATTTCATTTGCATTGCACTTAGAGTGATATGTTCCTTTGGAGTAGTCATTTGTCTAAAAGACCAAGAATAACTCAAGTTGAGTACATACACTATGTACTCAAATGCAAGGACCATTTTAAGATTATCAAACTAGTCTATAAACTTAAGCCCCTTGAGCCTAAAAGAATCAAATATGTTTGCAAGTGGGTTTTTCAATTTCATATTATCAAAATGCAGAAAATAACCAGATTAATAATATATGTAATTATGTAGCTACCATAATGATTTGGTCTTTAATCAAAATGATAATCCTACTAATTTGGCAAATCCTATGCTTCCAAATAGGAAATGAATATTTTGTTAGGGTGAATTTCTAGTAGGTAATTTAATTCTTATTAGATTATCATAAATTCCTTAGATACACATTGTCATTATTGAAACTTTGATATCTAACAAGTGAACAACACTTGGTCATCACAACACTTTATGAGTTTCAATCAATATGGTTCCTAGTGTTTCTAACTTCAGATACACATTGTCATTATTGGCCTTTGCCACTAGTCAAGTTAAACCCATTAGACCAATAAATATAGTGATTTGAACATTATATGTCTCAGATACTCATTATCGTTATTGACATACAATGTATCATATATTCGTAACATCACATGCTTAACAATAACTTTAAGAAAACATTCGAACCAAATATATCACCCCTATGTATCCATAACTGATGACATAAGTGTTTGAATTTTCTTGACTTATTGCTCCAATGGAGAACCATGACTCAATATTTTCTTTAGAAGATTTTTAGGGTTTATTAATTTAGTCTCACTTTGCACATATCCATTTTAAACATACATCATATGCATTCTTATATATCACATATATATTTCATAAAATGGACAACATATATAGGTATGATCATAGATTCTATGGATCCACGTCCTAGCCACAAGGAATAGTTTAAAGATTTAGGTTAAACAAATTATAAATATGAAATTACAACACTTGTATCTTCATGCTCCTACTAGGCATCTTCATAGGTTGAACCTCTTCTTGTTATTGTGTCTCCATATCTCCATATATACATTAGTAACCTTGGCATTCTAAGGTGAGATTACAAAAGACAAAAGAGCTTCTAGGATCAATGAAATTATTTTACAACCTAAATAAGTAATTAACAATTAATTACATCCCATCAAATAATAAAATTAATTATTACATGTCCATATAAGAAATCATACATTATGGTTTCTTAATCCATGATCAACTATCCATGCCTCTCAAACAACAATAAAATATATATATACAATAATTGCATTTATTGATATGTTGTTCAATATTGGAACATTTCCAAAACCCATTTTGAATATCACATATTCAAGATTTTTATAGCTTAAAATCATATTTTATATCATAGAAATTTATTTGATTGAAAAACAAATCCAAAACAATTTTGGAAAAATAAAAGTTGCGTACAGACACAGTGAAAATCGCGACCACCTTTGCAGCCGCAATACAAATTTTGTGAGCGCGAAATTGGTATAATGAGCATGACTTCTATGATAGATTTAACAACATTTGTTTTAATCCACAAATTCATGGGCACAACATCAATATCGCCATCTTAATATGCAAGTCACGGTCATGATTCTTGATTCGCGAGCACGAATTCTATGTTTGAGAGCACAACATTTGTGCAATAACTCCTTTTCAACCAAATCAAAACTTCTAAACAATACATATAAAGGTTTACATAGAAATTAAGTGGCTTTAAAACCAATTTAAGGAATGATGGAGCCAATCGCAGCGGAAGCAAGGTGTTGGGGTGAAATTTCAAATATTTTAAAATTTTATTTCACCAAATTGGTCCAAACATTCATTCAAGCAATCAAATAATTTATGTGGAAAACACATATACATAGAAAGAAGAAGGAAGAGTAATTATATTACCTTTTGAAGGTTTCTTCTTTCTTTAACAAAGAGCTTTCTAAGTTTAAAGCCTCTACATCATCCACACTTAGTTCACCTTCAAGTTTCCTTTGTTTTCTTTGGTGTTCTTAAATCCCTCTCTTGGTTGCCTAAATCTGATTCAAGATTTTCCTACAAAAACCTTTAGGAATTTAAGGTTTCTCTTTGATTTGTTTTGGACTAAACTTATTTTCAATTTGCAAGTAATTGTTCTTTCATAAAGAATAAAAAAAGAATTGAAGATCAAAAGAAAAATTGAAGAAACTTTTTCTTCATCTTGTCTTTCCCTCTCTCAACTTCTCTTTTTAAAAGTTTCAAATGAAAAATGATGTTCATTATTGAAGAAGATGAATATAGAATCCTTTATGTACATCTTTCTCAAGACTTAAACCTTAAGTCTTTGCCAAAAGACTCTTACACCTTTTTATGCTTTATGCTTTATCACGAAATGTCCATTTTACCCTTTAAGCCTAATGAATATTTCCATAAAGCCAATTACAATGGAAATGACCATTTTAACCTTAGTAAAAAAATTCTCTAACCCCTAAACCCATGACATGGGCTTATGAAAAGTGAATTTTCTCTAACCCCTAAATTGTCTCTTTTCCATATCATATATGGGCTTTAGTCACATCTCATATGTTTAGAGTTTTCATTAAGCCTATTAAATGAAAGTTTATAGTTGATTACTTTAAACGTCACATGGACCATCGATCATAAATTATCATGCACTAAAATCCTTTTATTAATGATACCAATCTTTGCTAGGGTAATGGATTATGTCAAACCCTAATGTACCTCGATTCTATGTCCTTATCTCGATTCTAATTCTTGATGAGATTAGATTCCTACTATAAACTTTTTCTAGTGAATCTTTTTGTCTTAGCCAAGAACTTAAGTATCAAGAATAACCAGATAGCATAGGATCTCAACCTTGTTTACTTAAGGTAATGAATTTTATCTTGGCAATCACTTACCTCCATATATAACAAATTAGAATTATCACATGCCATATATTTGTACAAAAATAGTATGTCTATATTAGCAGTAATAAATTCTAACTAGCTATGTATGAGGTATAGTATCCCTCAAGTCAAAAGACCATATGCACTATGATGACTAGATGATAAATAATTAACAAGAAGTAAAGCCCTATATTATTATCATTTAACATCACAGTTTGACTATTCATCCTATGAAGGTCCACGTGTTCGTATTAACATCACATATTAAGCAGCATAAGACTCACTGCCTCTATAATCATCCATATCACATACTAATTATATAAAACAAACATGGGCGATGGTTTTCCATAATTAATTATACCCAATCATTAATCCTATGACCATGAACATATTTAAAATATTTGTAACAGAGTGATCTGTCTCCCATATTCTCAACACTTGAGAATAGATCCTCTTATAAATACTTAAGGACTATATTCAATAATATGAAGCCTTTTTTAACATTATAAATATATTTATTATGCCATTGGGAATTATTATCTACTAGTATATAACTATTATATGGCTTCTAGGGCACATATTACTATCAGAAGCTATGCATTAAAAGATTCTCGCGTTGCGAATGGAACATGCTAAAGTTAGAGGAGCAAGGCAAAGGATGCCTCCACCACCACCTATTGCTCCTGACTTACCCTATGAGGAATATAAAGCACCATTGCTATTGAGACCACCTCGGCATATTAGGAGATGCATGTTGCCTAATGAAAGTGTTTCTGTCGACAAGTTCAAAAAGATGAAATTGCCTGAGTTCAAAGGTGAGGAGGGTGAGGAACCACAAGAATTCCTCGAGAAGTGATGTCAGTTTTTTACTTCCACCAGGATAAACTCTAAGTCTATTGTACCATAGTTACAAGCAAGTGTACTTATCATTTAAGTAGTATAGCACAAAAGAGGTTGATCCTACAGGAAAACTATATAAGTATTAGCTCAAACATTAACTATTGTCTAGTAAATCAAATTTTAAGGAAAACTAGAATTAAACTAAATTGAAAATTGAACTATATTAACTAAGTGCATAAAATTGACAAAATCAATGGAAAAGAATTAACGAGTTAGATATCTAGATAGAAACTTCCCCTAGCTCCTCATGTATTTCATGAATTATGGAATCAATCAAATCAAACAATGAATCGAGTTGGCAATCCTAAAATTAGAATTAAACCTTTCTTAAGTGAATTAATCCCTTTTTGCCTAAGAAAATTAAATAGAATATCTTTTTATTCAATGAGTTAGGAAAAGCAATAAGATCAAATAATTAAAGCCAAAGGATTTTGTAAGCCTATCTCTAGTGTTCCAAGCAATCCCCAAAATTCATGAGTGATCATATCAGACTTAATCAATATAAATCATGAATATAACTTAACCCAGGGATGATTTTATTAAAAACCTAATCATTTAATCCATACAATAAAAACTAGGGTTTGTCTCATTTAGATAAATATAGTTTAGTTCATAGTAAATTGGAAGAATAAGGAACAAGAAAGAAGGGGTTGAAAAATCAAATATTTTATAGAAAAGTTCTTAAAAATCTTCTCTTCATTCTTGAATCACCCATTTCAAATCCACTCCAATCTTATTCTCTTTTGATTTCGATTGGGATCTCTTATTTTATTCTTAAAAAGTTCTCCATAAGTAAAACTCTCTGCCCCAATTAGACTCTCCCTCTTTTTCTCTTTAAATCATCTTTTAAAAGTGTAACTTTTGTCTATACAGTATGGTATACACCCATGTTCTAGGGCATGTAGGCATTTGTCTTCATATGAAATTTGGGTCTTTAATATGGGCTGCAGCATACCCAGGTACATGGGCATGATTGTTCAACATGCCTTGGTACATGCTTATGCTCTTGGGCATGTTGCCTACTATATCTTTGAGCCTTTGCCCAAAATTTGCTGAATTAGCTCTTTAGCTTGGCAATTTCTAGACAAATTGATTTGTGGCTTCCAAATTAGCTTAATCCTTCAAACTATTTTGATAACACACTTAACAAATAAATTAAACTCAATTTAATGATAAAACATAGTAAGAACAAGGGATAAAATATAGTTAAATATGCATTTATCAAATTCCCCCACACTTGAGCATTTGCTTGTCCTCAAGCAAATTAAATCAAGATAGCAATTTAAACAAAATTTTCTCCCTCAACTTCAAAACAAATCATTAAAGTGGACAACAACTTACTCATAACAAAAACTTGAAATCTTCGATCAAATACCAATTCTCAAACATGATTGTCATATCAATAGATCTTCATGTCCAATTCTCGAGTCTAAACTACATAGTTAAAGATTTGTGCAAACTATTCCATATCAACAAAAGTTAAAGCAAAGTAGATTTATAAAGATTTTCTCCTAGGTACTAACCACTTTCTTATTTTTTTTTATTTTTTATTTAACTAGAGCAAGACCTTATTTGAATTGTCATACTAGCCTTTTGACATGAGTGTAAACATTTATGATGCCAACCCCTAGTTACTCAACTAGAATCACTATTTCAAATGGCTACTAGCACTATTCATAATCTTAACTCTATGATTTTAACGAGTCAAGAATAGCAAAGTAGATTAACATTTAAAGCCCCTTTTGCTTATTTAACTTAACTTATTTCATTTTCTAAGAAAAATAATCAAGCTTCCTAGGATATTAGGGATTTCTACCAAACCTTAACCAAAGCCACAATGGAATCAACTAAACACAAAAATTTAACTAAGAGTTCAAACTCCAAATTATCAAACCAACTTCCTAACACGACTATCACATCCAATTTTTGATAGATGATTAAGTCAATTAAGCAATGCACTAGCAAGTTATTGTTATTTAAATGAAAATTCATCCATTAAGAGAGTCAATTCCACTTCATACTACTATCTCAATTCAATTTACTAACTTACAATGTACACCCTTAAGCAATCCCCCATACTTATTGAATACATTGTCCTTATGGTGTTAGAGATAAAGAAAATAGAAATAAAAGAGAAAATGGGTACTGCCCTGAAATTGGTCGCAAGAATAGAATTGCGATTTGACATGAGCTGGCTTGAAGGCGTGACATAGGTCATGTTTAGCATTGTGCAAAACCAAAATTGGTTTTTTCTTGGACACGCCCTTGTCTTTAGCCGTGTTGCTGGGTGTGTAGATGACTATGAGAAATTTTAAAGTCCACTTTCCACCATTCTGAGGGATTGTTTGAACATGCCCATATCCTAGGGCTTGTAGCCTCTTGCCTTCATCAAAATTGAAGCCTTTTCATCCCTGTTTTTTTAATTACTGTAAAAATAATACTTAGCCAAAGATTAAACCACCAAAAAGCAAAAAATGAGCAAAATTAAAAAAAACTAAAATAACAATGGGTTGTCTCTCATTCAGGGCTTCATTAACATCGTATTAGTTGGACAATCAGGAGTGATTTCTCATTTCAAAACTTAGAGATGAAGTATCTTTATAGCACTTTCCACCTCTCCTCCAAAATATAGTTTTAATCTTTACCTATTCACCTTAAAATCACCTTTTTCAGGATGAGTAAGCTCCATAACTCCATAGGGAAAGACTTGTTTCACTATAAATGGTCCTAAGCAACTAGATTTTAACTTACTAGGAAAAGTCTAAGTCGAGAGTTGTTGTCACATCCCAACCTTAGAGATATGACGGTCTTAGAACATGGGGAGACATAAGGTCACCCACGCCTATAGAACCTAATTACTTATAAACAAATCATTCCTAGGATCATACCAAACCTCTTACAATAACTCATTAAAAACCTTTAGATGAATACCTTTAATTGCAAAAGTCTATAATTAAACATTACACATAAAATCCATAAGGAAAATAATATATATCTCAAATGAGTATCAATTAACATTCCCGGAGCATCTAATGATAAGACTTTATAAAATAGTATTATTGATAACTTGGACAAGGAATCTCCCAAGCGAAGTAGAATGCTTGAGCCATCACCTTGCCTCCTCACAAATAACTCCAAATTAATAACTCCAATTGATATTCGATAATTCTCTTTCCACCTTAATAATTATTACTTAATCTATTATATGCCCAATAAATATTTTCGTGTTTAATACCTTGCTAACATTACAATTTCTACACTGCTATCATTCATCAATTAAAACATATTTAAACTTAACAAATATTCCTATATATATCATATCCCAAATGAACTTGAATTCTTTTAATTTACAATCCCAAATAAACTTCTCATAACTATTTCAAACTTAGTCCATAATATATACACTGTTATTTTGACCTAATTACCTAATGCTTTGTAATTTTCATACCTTTAGCTCGTAATATCATGTCACTTTAGGTTTTCCACTTGTATCTTATAATACTTCACATTCCTAATCATTTAACTTATCCATATTAAAATAATAAACCTTCTAATACCATTGCTATACAATGAAATCTTTATGCAACTCTTATATCTTTCCAAATCTATGCCATTCTAGGTTATCTCACTAAAAATTCTCCCTGTACTAAAGATCACTACCAAATTTTCCAATAACCTCAATTGAACATTATTGCATCTAATGCCTTAGAACATTTCTCATATAGAGGACTCCAATCCCTTTCATTTATGTTCAAAACTATTTAAATTTTCAAAACTGCATAGAATCATTTATAAGAACTAAAAAATTTTCATCCTTGTATGTAACATGCAGCCTTAATGTAATGCTTGATGCAGTTCATGATGTATGATTGATGATGTATGATTTCGTAAAGCAAAACTCATTGCATATAAACAGACACACTAGACGCAGGTACATAATTAAATCAAATCTAGAACATTTTATCTTAAAATCATGTTATACCCTCATAGATAAAGTCCTTATGGATCCTTAAATTTACAATTCATATGGCCTTAACATCTATCATCTTATAAAAGTTCAAATCCTTATACTTTGATTGCACCCTATATACTCAAAGGAATCTCATCACTAAAGAATTTCTACTAGCATCATACTTATCCTTTTATCAACATTACAAGTCTGATAATACCTATACTTTTATATCTCCCCCTCTTAAAAGAAATTCATCCTCGAATTTCAATACTTACTCACATATTCTCGAAAAACTAGGGATGCTTCTACCGCATCCCTTCCTTGACATTCTAAGTAAACTCATCCATTCCATGATTACACTAGTAAACCTTAATCATAAATATCTCCTTGATACACTAATATCTCCCATCCTTAGTTCAAAATTTTAATTGCTTTCCTCTATAGTCAATACAAGAAGTTGCCGTCCATCAATGTCTACCTTATAATCCTTAAACAATACCTTACTTCCATCATTTCTCCCTAAAGGGTCAGCAATACTAAGGGTTCATTAATTTATTCCTTATCTTTGTCAAGACTCTTAGCAAAATATAGAGACACAAACGAATTTGTAGCACTAGAACCAATCAAGCATCTTGTACCAAAACTTTAAATGGGAATAATACCTTTTTCTTTTTAAATCACACTAGATAAAAATTCTTCCTTTGACTATAATCGATATCTATGTAAGTGATAAAGAAATCCCTAACTTTCTTGTTGTTCTTGTCTATAGGGTAGCATCTATGCCACAAATTCCTTAACGTACTTCACTTACTTCATGTCATATACTTATATATAATGTAATTGATTCATTTCATTCTCCTACTGATTATTAAATATCCTTCCTCTTATTTTGGCATCAATCAAAATTACCATTTAATAACTCTATTTATTCATATATCAAACCATTATAACATGTAAGCATTTCATACTTCATAATATTATACCTATCAATCATTAATCTAAATTGGATCAAAACTTAGTCAACTTCTCTTTCTAATCCACTCAACCCCACTATCAAATTTTCATACCTAGCATGCACTTAACATGAGCACCCATCATATAATATCACATCACAGGACACGTATCACCTAGCATATATCTCATAATATAACATCATGTCATAATGATAAAAGAAATCATCTCATACTAGGTAACTAGGCAATCAAGGAAAAATCATTCATATCATATAAAGTGCTATGCCGTTACGTCGATCATCATCATTTACTCGACCTAGCTCTCATGTCCGCCTTCATGGCAATCAAGAGTGACATGGCCACTGCTGCCACATTGGTAGCAAAGAAGATCTCTATCTTGATGGCGATTCGTTGAAGATGCAGACCTCACTAGTGAGTATTCTCCTCTATGCTCAATGATCCCTGACTTGAGTTGCTCCATATCCTCCTTTAGTGCATGAATCATAACCTTAAGACATCGATTTTCCTCATTCAAGTATGAATAGTTATCCTCCAATTTTTGGATCTTACTATAAACCCAACCAGGATCTAAGTGCTCCTTAGGGTCCTCCTCATCGTCAAGGGTCTCCTCCCTCATGGGGTGAATCACAGATATGACTTTCTCAAACATCTTTGACCAAGTCCTCTTACAGGTCACATGGGGTGCTCTGGGTCACGGTCCTCAAGCAGGTGTAATCTTCTTGGTCATCTGTCAGAAGAATCGTAAGGCAAGTAAACAATAACAAGGACTACTAAAATCTACTAGGATTTCGCAGAACTATACTAGCAATAGACTACAAGTGACAAGACAGGAAAATTCCTATGCTCCAGGATTATACTTACGCAACTCATATAAAACAAGCCTAACTAGACTTTTAAAAAAACTACGGCTTTGATACCACCTTTGTCACATCCCAACCTTAGAGATATGATGGTCTTAGAACATGGGGAGACATAAGGTCACCCACGCCTGTAGAACCCAATTACTCATAAACAAATCATGCCTAGGATTGTATCAAACCTCTTACAATAACTCATTTAAAACCTTTAGATGAATACCTTTAATTGCGAAAGTCTATAATTAAACATTACACATAAAATCCATAAGGAAAATAATATATATCTCAAATGAGTATCAATCAATATTCTCGGAGCATCTAATGACAAGACTTCATAAAATAGTATTGTTGATAACTTTGACAAGGAATCCCCCAAGCGAAGTAGAATGCATGAGCCATCACCTTGCCTCCTTACATTTGCTCACCTGGAACCACATAAGGAAAAAGGGGTGAGATAGAAGATCTCAATGAGTAAACAATAAGGCACATACATTATCACATATTCCTTTGAAAAGGAAATACATAGATTATACACATAGTTCATGATTTATAATTCATGAATCAAGTTACAATTTAGCAAGGGTTTAATTTGGCAAGTTTGCAGAAATCACACTTATAACTTATAAAGAGTGAAGGCTATTGCTCTATCACTCGAACTTATAAAGGAGAGGTGGCCTTATACCAAATCCCAACTCCTATAAGTTATAAGGCATGAAGTTGATCAGGCTCCACGGCTAGAATTGCCCCTTTCTAGCTGAGGTGGATACACTACCCCTATCCATCAAGTTAAGATAGTGTGCATAGGTTTCGATGATTACCCACATCGGTATGAGGATTCTGTATAAAAAGTAAAAGGTACCATAGCTAGAGCTAATGGTAATCACAATTAATAGTATCACATAAGGCAATAATAACAAGTATCCCAATAACAATAGTGGTTTAACTTTCGAACAAAAGATACAATGATAGTGTAGTTCTAGAAAGAATATACGTTAGGGTAATAATCACAAGGGTATTATCATTGGATAGTCAAAAATGGTTTTGGATCAAATGTCCTTTAGCAACCCAAGCTTAACAAGGAAATCACATAGTTAATTTAAAAATGGAAGTGAACTTGGGTTTCAAGAATCTTAAAGGTTCCCATTGCATAATCATGATAGCTTGAACTTGTAACAATAGCATAATATTTACTCACGCTTGTAACATGAACATAGTGTTTACTCACCTTGGGGTTCCTTTGCTCCTAGTATACGTAGTCCCTTTGCACTTCTAAAGCTCCTCAAACTCTAACATAATATTTAGTTTAATACTTAGTATTTATTAACTCATGATGCTCCTATCCCATAACTACCCCATGCATATGTAGTATACACATACACTTAGAGAACACATATAGGTGTACTTATCACTTGCATATAACACGTTAACTTTAAAAGTCTTGCATACTTAGGCCTTACAGGCTTACATGAAAACACATTACAATCATATCAATACTTTTCTAAGGTCATCACAATATTATTACCTCAATATCATTTCACTTTAACAATTATCTTAATACATTTTACACTTCCATACATGTTAACTTAACAATTAACCTTTCAAGTGTCATGCTTACCTCTTATGATCCTTTTTTATTCAATTGTCACTTCATCAACTCAAAACCATGTATTTATTATCAAGTCATCATAACATCTAGTTCCATATTTCCCAATCACATTTGCATTCTAATCACAATATAAGGTTAAATACCTTAAGTATACCTTAAGTATACCAAAATGCCTTTAAGCTTATCTAGGGTCATACCTTCAACTAATATGCAATTTTGTCATTTATTATTCATACATACATGTCAATAATGATCAAAACACATCACATAAAAATTATAAAATTTGGGACAAAAATATTAAGGTAGGCTGAATGAATCACCAAAGGAAAAATTAAATTTTCTTTCTTTCCGCACTTTCTGTCTATTTCAAAAATATGTAAAAAATCATTTTAAAGTATTAATTCATGTGAATTGGCCACACTTAGTATTGTTCATACATAAAAATTCAACTTTTGGGTCATAGGGTGCAAAACCATGAGTTTTCTTATTTTCGGTGTTTTTCGGTCATTTCAGAAATATGTAAATAGGTTGTTCAAACCATTATTTTTCATTCAATATCAGAAAATATCAGTTTAGAACATGTCCATACATGATTCAGCAGCCATAGATAGTATTTATAAAAAAAAATTCCAAGTTTTAAAGCTTAGGTGAAAATCATGAGTTTTCGCGCTTTCTGCGCTTTTTGTTCATTACAGCAATATACAGACACATGATTCAAATCATTATTTTTCATCAAAACAAAACAAATATCATATTAGATTGCTTTCTCACATAAATTGGCAGCCATATATTAATTTAGTAATAAAATTTTCTAACTTCTAAGTTATAGCACAAAAACCTTGAATTCCTTTGTTTTCCAAAACTTTTTGGTCATCACAGAAATATGCAAAAATATTATTTAATCCAATATTTTTCATCCAAACAAATCAAAAATCAGTTTAGAAAACAATAATGCACAAATCACCCCCCTCTAGTGATGTTTATGCATAAAAATTGTGATTTTAAGTTATAGAATTCACCTTTGGAGAAATCTCGCAAAAAGATTTGTGTTTTCAGTAGAAAATAGATTTTCTCTCCCAAAAGCTCACCCAAACAGAATTAAATCTGTAAAAATCAATAATCAATAAATTCAAAATAATTTTCTCATAATTTATTTCATAGAAATCAGTTTAGAAATTGAAAGAGAAGAAAAACTTATGATTACGGATGAGAAATCGCAAAATTGAAAGGAGTTTTCTTAATTTTAGTAGAGAGAATTATTTTTGGAGAATTTTTCTATGAAAATACGGGAATAACAGAGTGTGGCTACTGTCTAAACTGATGGGGGCTGAAATTTTGCTTATATATTAGGGTTTTTGGTGAAATTTCCAAGTTTACCCTTAATGAGCTAGGTTATGAGTGTTTTAGTATGGTAGGCTTTTGGGTATTTGGGCTTTTTATTTAATTTAGGGGCTGATTATGGGTAATTAAAAATACAATATTTTTCTTATTATTTTCATTAAAATTTCCCTAAAAACATTTATTTAAAAATATTTTAAAGATACTCATAAAATTATTTTATGCTTAAAAATTGCCTTTTTACATGAAAATTCATTTTACGAAAAATAAATTATTTCATGCTAATGCATTTTATTCAAATCATTTATTTCACAATAATGATTCATATTAGGCATACTAAAATTAATTTAACATGTCCCAAACTCATAAATCACGTCACACATGAATTTTCATAAAATCAAATTTTTTGTCACAACAACTCTAAATTCAAGCAATTTGTCACGAAAACTCCTAGGGTAGATGTGGGTTGTTATAGTTGTATAACAAAACTTGATCTCCAACATGAAACTCCTAATTCTGCTTGATGCGAGCATCATGCCATTGCTTAGTTCTCTCATTGTACATCTGGGCATTGTCATAAGCCGTCAATCTCCATTCATCTAGCTCGTTAACCTGCAAATTTCTCTTTTGGCCTATAAGAGCTAGATCAAGGTTAATCTATTTAGTAGCCCAATATGCTTTATATTCAATTTCAATAGGTAGATGACAAGTTTTTCCATAAACTAACCTATCGGGTGTAGTTCCTAAGGGAGTTTTAAATGTAGTTCTATAAGCCCATAGAGCATGATCTAACTTTTTTGACTAATCTTTTTTGGAACACTCTATAGTTTTTTCAAGAATTCTCTTTAATTCCCTATTTGTATTTTCCACTTGGCCACTAGTTTGTGGATGGTAAGGGGTAGCGAATCTATGTGTTACACCTAATCTTTTAAGTACTTTTTCAAGTTGTGTGTTACAAAAGTGGGTTCCCCTATCTCTAATTATTGCCTTTAGTGTGCCAAACCTAGAAAATAGCTTCTTCAAGAGCCTAACTATAACCCTTGCATCATTCCTAGGTAAAGCTTGAGCTTCAACCCATTTTGAAACATAATCAACTACCATAAGAATGTATTTGTTACCGAAAAAATTAGGAAAAGGTCTCATGAAGTCAATGCCCCAAACGTAAAAAATTTCATAAACAAAAATACCATTTTGAGGCATTTCATCACGAGAAGAGATATTACCTGACCTTTGACAATGATCACACTCTTGTACATAGCAGTGGCTATCTTTGAATAATGTAGGATAGTAGAAACCCATTTCAAAAACCTTCTGTGCAGTTTCACTCTGCCCCAAATGCCCTCTAGCTGGTTCTTTGTGGTAATAATTCAATATACTCATGGTTTTCGGGCATGCCACACATCTCCTTATGACCCTATCAGTACAAATTTGAAACAAGAAAGGTTCCTCCCAAAAGTAATATTTTAAATTAGCAAAGAATTTCTTCTTTTGTTCAAATGTGAGTCCTTTTGGGAGTATCCTAGCAGCAAGATAATTTGCAAAATCAGCAAACCAAGGAGTTTTAGAATTAATAATACTTACCTTACTTACCATGATGCACAACTGCTCATCCAAAAACTATCATTGATATCTTCTTCCATGAGCTTTTCCAGGTGAGGATTCTCAAAGCGAGAAAGATGATCAGCCATAAGGTTCTGAGCGCCATTTTTATCTCAAATTTGCAAATCAAATTATAGTAACAACAACACCCATCTAATCAACCTCAGCTTAGCATCTATTTTTGATAAGAGATAGTGCAGAGCTGAGTGATCTGTATACACAAGTACCTTGGATAGGATCAAATAAGATTGGAACTTGTCAAATGTAAACATTATGGCCAGCATTTCTTTCTCTATAGTTTTGTAATTCTCTTAAGCATCAGTCAAGGTTTTACTAGCATAATAGATGGGTTGAAAGTGGTTGTCTCTTCTTTGCCCCAAAACTGTACTAACTGCACAATCACTTGCATCACACATCAATTCAAAGGGTAAATTCTAATATGGTACTACTACGATAGGTGCATTTATGAGTTTTTCCTTCAAGGTATTAAAAGTATGTAGACATTTATCATCAAATTGGTACTTCGCATCTTTCTCAAATAACTTCATTAAGGGTGTGGTAATCTTTGAGAAATCCTTGATGAATCTTCAATAAAACCCGGTATGCCCTATGAAACTCTGAATTGCTTAAACAGATGTGGGTGGTGGAAGCTTCTCAATTGTTTCAATCTTTGCTCGATCCACCTCAATCCTATTGTTTGAGATTTTGTGCCTTAGCACAATACCTTCTTGCACTATGAAGTGACATTTTTCTTAATTGAAAACCATATTGGTTTCTTCACATCTAGCTAGCACTCTCTCTAAATTCTCAAAACAACCTTCAAATGAATTACCATGCACTGAAAAATCATCCATGAAAATTTCTATGATATCCTCAACCAACTAACAAAAAATGCCTATCAAACACCTCTGAAAGGTAGCTAGTGCACTGTATAATCCCCCATACTTAAACCTTGCTTGCCCTCAAGCAAGAACAAAGAGGGAAGAGACAAAGAAATTACTTAGTTTCTCCAAGATAACTATGAAATAATCTTGATTAAAGAATCTTCAAAATTTATTTAAGGAGTATATGGCCAATATATTGATGATATAGTTCTTAGTGCCCAACAATGGTAAAGGATGACAAGTCTTATAGCATAAATTTTAAGCTTTGTCTAATTATCTCATCCCTATTGGTAACAAAGTTATTCAATTATTTAGTCAAGGACCTAATCATGCTTTTCTAGTAAAAATGTCCATGCATTAAGTCGAGAATTCAATAAATTCAAGTAGCCTTCTTTGGGACTAGAGAAAGCACACGCAAGAATGCAATAAGTCTCATGGCATTTTTAGACACATAGTTTGCTTATTCTTTTCTTCTCTTTTTTTTATTGCAATTAAATAAGGTACATCTTTCAAATCGAATGTGACGAAGGAGCAAACTCATTCGCACATGACTTACTCAATATACATATTTAATAGCCATACCATACATATCTTTCGAATTGAATGCAACTAAGGAGCAAACTCATTTGCACACAACTTACTCAATATGCATTTTTTTTATTAGCAAACAAATATAGTTCTTTTAGTATCCTCATCTATTATTGATTAATGCATAACTCGTATTATGGCTATAGTTTCCTTTAGGCAACTTAAATCATGCAAATTCAAAGACTTAACTTATATCAATTTCAACAATTAAGCAAAACTAGAAAATTGACTAGATAATTAGAAACCTTTAGAAGGAATAAGAGTGAGATAAAAAGACAAAATCTTAACAAATATTAAAAAAAAAGACTTAAGAATATTACCAATTGGGCATTTATCAAAAACGATCATCAAATTAGTTAGAAAATAGAATGAGAAAACTTAATCAAGATATAATAACATAGAGAAACTCAAGTAAAAGGACAAAAATTCTTGATGCAAGTTGTAAAATACTAAACTAAACAAAATAACAAACATGCAAAATATATTAAAAATGCAGAAAATGAAAAACAAAATAAAACATTAAAACAAAAATAAATAGAAAGCTTCAAACTTCAACATTCAATCCCTCCCCCATACCTAAACTTCACATTGTCCCCAATGTGAAGAAAAGTAAAGATGATGGAGAAGTGAGGAAAAAACATACCTCATTGAGCATCGGGTGGTGGTGGTGAAGGAATCTCATACCCAGAGTAGCTAAAGAACTTATGCAATTTATAGTCCATACTATATTGCGTGCGCTCCATCCTTTGGTTCCTAGCCTCCAAGGTGGTAAGTTGATGTTGCATGCTCCTTTGGTTTGCCAAGATCTCCTCCAAAAGTTGGTGGTCACTAAGAGTGGAGCCACTTACTTCTCCTTGAGTAGAGGATGATGGTGATAATGCAAGTTGAACTGTTGATTAGGCTCTTGGTGGTGGTGGGTCTCTAGGTGGTGGAACATCATCATCGGAGTCCTCATCCGAATTATAAATAGGGTGACATAACCCCTTCCAATAAGATTATGTGTAAGCTGCAACATGGTTAAAATCCGCATCCATAACCTCGCCTCTTAAGAAGCCTTGCTTTATGAAATATGAGTATTTGACAACATAAGGAAAGTTTGAGCAATTAATATGAAACCCCTTAGCAATGCCTGTAATAATATGACCATGTGTTAATGGATGCTCCTTACGTGTAACACACATAAGGAGTTGATTAAAAATCCAATATGTCCAACACACTTGCATTGATTTATGAACACACCACATCAAAAAGAGCTTTTGAGCAGTTACTCTATTAGTTTCAATTTTACCAGAAATAACACATGCAATGACTTTATACAACATCTAGAATTTCAAATCCTTGATGAACATCACTTTCCCCTTTTTAGGTTCAAAAGGGGTTTCTATATTAGTTAAGAATGTCCAAAAGTCATTAACATTAAAATCATTAGTGATATCACAAACACCACTCCTTTTAAAACCAAAAACTTTTTGCATAAAATTATAAGTTAATTGGTAAGGTTGGCCAAGCAATCTAAATTCCAGAATTTGAGAATTTGTAGCATTAATATCAAGTGTACTAAAGAACTCATAAACAAGATTGCCATAGGAATGCTCTTGCATACTTACAAGCTTTTTCAAACCACAAGAAGTAAGAAATTGATTGAATACTTCCTCTATGCCAACATCACGAATTAAAAAAGGAGGAAAATACTTACAAGATACAATTTCTCTATGTTTGATTTTAGAGAACTTGGCTCCTTCTTCATGTGAGTGCATGGGGAAGGAGGACTCATACATTAATGTAAGGTCTTCCTCTTATTGCTATTCTTGAGGCCTTGAAGAAGTTGATCCTTTGGTTTTGCCCATAATTGCTTGTAGTTAGAAAATAAAGAGGAAAAATAGAAAGATTCTGCAACTATGAGTGAATATAGTGTAATGTGTGAATGATGAATAAAGAAGATGATGTTTAAAAAGAAGAAAGAATTATTTAAATATTAGGATTTGTGTTTTCAAAATTTGAAAAGAAAGAGTAGGGGAGTGGTGTTGTAAGGGTTAGGGTTATATAGGTGTGTAAGAGTGTGATGTGAAAAGTAATATATTTTGGGAAGAGGTGTGATTCTTTTTGGAAAAGAAACAACTTTTCATTGATTTGTTTTGGGAAAAGAGTGTTGAATAAGTTAGTTTTTGACCAAAAATAAGAATAAAATAAATTACAATTGAATTAGGAATGAAAAGAAAAGAAAAATTGGTGTAAAAACTCAAAATTTCGAGTATTTCAAAATCTATTAATTGTACTGAGTCAGCACCGTAGGGCATGACTTGGCATGGATGGATTCTATCACGAGTCGTGTCTTATGGGCACGACTCGGCACAAACTCAGTCTAAATTTTTTTTTTGAATGAAAATTTTGGAAAACAAAATAAATAAAAACCTAAAACAACTTTTCACTACCCTCAGTTAATAAAAATTCTAATCAAATTCCCTGGCAACGGCGCGAAAATTTGGTATGGGTTAAATTTAATACCCTAGTCTCTAAGACTAAGTACAGAGTGAGTCGGGTGTCGAACTCTAGGGAATTTGGAGCAATTTTATATTAACCGGGTAATTACTAAGATGGATAGGCAAACAATAAACAAAAGATATTGATTTATTCCATCTAATCTAAAATACTAAAGTTTTATTATTACTTTAATTAATAATAATAATAATGAATAATAGAATTACAATTCAGAATAAATTTTAAACTATAAAAGTTAACAACATATAAACACATGCAATGCTTGGAGAATATGACCATCAGTCCATAAAAGCAACTCTCATTGTCAATTAAGGGTATTTTCATTTAGAGTCTACAAGCACTCTCATGACATTGTGGAGATAAACAAAAACCATTAAATTCCATGCCAATTCTTTAACCCCTCAAAGTGGATTTCTTGTCTCTAGGTATTTTCCTATCCTTTAAGTAATTTTAATTGCATTTCCACCAAAATGCCCCAACTCTCATTGTGAACAAAATGATTAACAAGTTATATATGGTGATCAAGCATACATAACACAATGTAGCACTCAATTGAAACTAAATCATTTATGCATATTAAGAATGTAGTTCATAAAGTTAATTCATCATTGTAATTCTAACAACTTATTAGACTAAGTACATGGTAAAATATGTCATAGAAATAATGCAAGCATTCATTATTGAATAGTAAAATAAAAATAGAAGAAAGGAAGAAAGATTGATGAATGAAGGCTCCTTTATTCTTTAGAAAATGACTTGCACAATTCTTGAACTTGAAGTGCCTTTTGGAAGGACACTTGATACAAACCAAGTACTTAATTCTAATAAGGTGTTTATAAGGATTTTGAGTAAGTTTTTCCTATGTAATACAATAGTATCTCTTTCTCCAAAATGAAGCCAAATCTAAGTATTTATAAGCCCTAAGGTGTCCTAAGAAGTGCCCCATTGAAAAAGGTATGTTTGTGAAGAGATGTCATGAAAGGGTGCTGTAACTACTCGGCACAGGGGGAGGATGACTCAGCACCACAAGCTGCTGTCACTAGTCAGCACACTTTGTTACTAGTAAGCACAGAAGGCTACTATCATGACTCGTGATAGCCTGGGACAAGTTGGCACGGTCTTGTCTTGGCTAATCCTTGCAAAACTTCTTCCTTTTCAAGCATAGAACCCTTGATCCTTTGAGAGTTACCTAGACTACTTAAAGAACACTTAAAAACAAGATTAAAAACACCACTTTAAAGATAAAATTCATGCATTCAAACACAAAATTAACTATTAATTGATTAGTTTAGGTATACATATTTGCATCATATCACATAATCCAAATGGCATCCTTCGATATGTGAAAGTCCCATAAGGATAGATGAATGTTGTCTTGTCTTCATCCTTTGGGGCTATGGGAATTTGAAAGTGCCTGGATAACCCATCCAAGAAATAATAAAATTGTTGCCCAGAGAGTGTCTCTAACATCTTATCAATAAAAGGAAGTGGAAAGTGATATTTTCTAATAACATCATTCAACCTTTTATAGTCAATATATACCCTCCATCCCGTGACAGCTCTTGTAGGAATCAGCTCATTGTTTTCATTAGGCACTATAGTCATGCCCCCTTTCTTATGTACCACCTGAACTAAACTCACCCAAGAATTGTCCAAAATAGGGTAGATAATTCCTGCATCAATAAGCTTGATCACTTCAGCTTTTACCACATCTTTAATCTTAGGATTGAGACGCCTTTGGGTTACACCACAGGTTTGAATTCTTTTTTCTATGAAGATTTTATGGGCATAAAAAGAAGGACTAATACCTTTGATGTCTATGATTTTCCATGCTATAGCCTTCTTATGTTTTCCTAAAACCTCTAATAACCTTGCCTTTTGTCCCCTCAACCAGTTAGCATTCGTGATCACGGTCAACTTAGAATTTTCTGCCAAGAAAGCAAACTCCAAATGAGAAGGGAGTTGCTTGAGCTCTAAACTCAATGGGTCAATAATGGATGGTTTCATTCTTTCACTCCTGGGCATCTCTATATACTCAAATGCGTTGCTCTTCATCAATGGCTCAGTAGCCTTAAGATAGGCTATATGCTCAATGGTTTCAAGTGTCTTAATATCTTCTTATCCCTGCACAAGACACAACTCCAAAGGATCCTTATGAATAATGTTAGAAATAAAATGCACAATCTCATGATTAATTACATCATCACAAGCATCCATATCCTCAAGTGCAAGTGGGTATTTCATAGCATTGGATATTTGCAAAACCATCTGCTCATTCCCTACTATAAGTATCAATTTACCATCATGCACATCAATAACAGCTCTAGCAGTAGCTAGAAATGGTCTACCTAAGATAAGTGACACATCAACATCCTCATCGATATCCAATATTATAAAATCCATAGGAAATATAAATTCACCAACCTTAACCAACACATCCTTAACTATACCCTTAAGGTAAGTTATGGATCAATCAGCCAATTGAATACTCATATGTGTTGGTTTAGCTTTACCTAGACCAAATTTTTTGAACATCTAGTAGGGTATAACATTAATGCTAGCCCCCAAATCAGCCCATGCTTTATTAATTTCCAAACTACCTATAAGATAAGGAATAGCAAAACTCCCTGGATCCTTGAGTTTTTAGGTAGCTTCTTTTGAATGATTGCTGAACACTCCTCAAAAAGTTGAACCATCGACACCTCTTCAAGTTTCCTTTTATTGGAGAGCAGCTCCTTAAGGAATTTAGCAAACTTTAGCATCTGTGAAAGAGCATCCACAAAAGGAATACTAATATGCAATTGTTTAAAAAGTTCAAGAAACTTACTGAATTGTTCATCCATTTTATCCTTCTTCAACCTCACAGGGTATGGAATGCGTGGTTGGAACTCCTTAAGCATAGGTGTAGTGTCCGCTTTCTCTTTCTCATTGATCTCCTCATCATTGGCATCATCATCCTCAGCTGTCAATTTCTTATTTTGCTTCTTAGGAGCCTTCAACTCCTTACCACTCCTTAATGTAATGGCCTTGAGTTGCTCTTCAAGGTTAGCTTTAGTATTGCTGGGCAAACTACCTTGAGATCTCTCATATAGTGCTTTTGCAATTTGCCCAACTTGATTCTCCATATTATGAATGGAAGCCTATTGATTCCTTAGAGTTGTCTCTGTGGTTTGAAATCTAGTTTCCAAAGCTGCAATAAATTTTCCCAACATCTCTTCCAAATTGCTTTTCTTCTCTTGCTGAGGTTGGGATTGGAATCCAAGTGGAGGTCTCACATTGGACTGGTTATTTCAAGAGAAATTTGGATGATTCCTCCAACTAGGATTATAGGTGTTTCGATATGGATTATTTTGTTATCTTGATGCATTATCCATATAGTCCACTGCTCAGGCTTGGAAAAATTGTTCTTAACCTAGCAGTCTTAACTTTGATGTCCTCCCCCACACCATTCACAATACATAACTTGAGTATGCTTAGTTGATAAGGCTAAAGTGTCATTCTTTTTATTCATAGCCTCAAGCTGAGCCGCCAAAACTACCACAGGATCCACCTAATGAACACTAGTAGTCCTAGTTCTTTCTTGATCTCAAGTGGGTTGCCATTGGTAGTTAGTAATTGCCATGTCCTCTATCAAATCCCTAGCTTGCTCTGGTGTCTTATTATTAATTGGACCCCTAACAACTGCATTGATTGCATGCTTACTTGCATAATTCAAACCATTATAGAAAGTTTGAACTTGCAACCAAAGTGGTAGGCCATGATGTGGACACTTTCTCACAAAATCCTTGAATCTCTCCCAAGTTTCATACAAAGTTTCATTGTCATTCTACATGAATGAAGAAATATCATTCCTCAACTTCACTGTCTTGGAAGGAGGAAAATATTTTTCCAAAAATTTTTTAGCTAATAGTGAAAGTGCTAGCAGCAAATGATTTCAACCGCTGCTTATGTCGATCCTTTAGAGACAATGGAAACAACATCAACTTCATTGCATCATCTAAAACTCCATTGATCTTAAATGTATCACAAATTTCCATAAAATTTACCATATGTGCATTAGGATCTTCATTAGGAAATCCATCAAATTGATAGGACTACTGAATTGGCAGTAACCATCGGTCTCCTAATACTAGAATTGGCCTAAGAAAGAGCAGGCCTAGCATAATCTAACATTGCTCTTTGGTCTTTGTCTCCCAAAGTTTCAACTTCTTATTCTTGCTCCTCAATCTTCTCAACTAGAACTAGCTCTCTTTCCTTCAACCTCTTGTGCAAAGTTCTCTCTATTTCTGGATCTATCTCTACCAAGTTAGATGAACTAGCCCTAGTCATACAAGAATCAAGTCACCTAAAATATAAAAGACCAAGAACAATTTTTAGAAACAAAAATCAAAAACTAAATCAATAGTCTCTATTATTTTGCTAATATTATATAAAAGTTTCCCCAGCAACGGCGCAAAAAGCTTGATGTCAGCTTTTTACTTCCACTAGGTTAAATAAAGTATAAGTCTATTGTACCCTAGTTATAGGTAAGTGTACCTATTGTTCAGGTAGTATAGCATAAAAGAGGTCGATCCCATAGGGATACTATATAAGTATTAGCTCAAACATTAACTATTGTCTAGTAAATCAAATTCCAAGAAAAACTAGAATTAAACTAAATTAAAAATTAAACTATGTTAACTAAGTGTAGAAAATTAACAAAATCAATGGAAAAGAATTAATGAGTTAGATATCTAAATAGAAACTCCCCTTAGCTCCTCATGTATTTCATTAATTATGGAATCAATCAAATCAAACAATGAATCGAGTTGGCAATCCTAAAATTAAGATTAAACCTTATCAAATCAAACAATGAATCGAGTTGGCAATCCTAAAATTAAAATTAAACCTTTCTCAAGAGAATTAATCCCCTTTTTCCTAAGCAAATTAAATAGAATCACTTCTTATTCAATGGGTTAGGCAAAGCATAAAGATCAAGGAATTAAAGCCAAAGGATTTTGTAAACCTATCTCTAGTATTCCAAATAATCCCCAATATTCATGAGTAATCATATCGAATCAAGGGTATCTCTACTCCTTAACAAGAAACCAATTATCAAATAAAAAAGCTAGCAATTGTTAATCAAACTTAATTAATATAAATCATAAATATAACTTAAGCTAAGTATGATTTGATTAAAAACCCAATCATTCAACCTATACAATTAGAACTAGGGTTTGTCCCATCTAGATAAATAGAGTTTAGTTCATGGTAAATTGGAAGAATAATGAATAAGAAAGAAGGGAATGATAAATCAAATATTCCATAGAAAAGTTCTTACAAATCTTCTCTTTAATCTTGAATCACCCACTTTGAATCCACTCAAATCTTGTTCTCTTCTTTGATTTCGGTTGTGATCTCTTCTTTTCTTCTCAAAAAGTTCTTCAGAAGTAAAACTCTCTACTTCAATTAAACTCTCCCTCTTTTCCTCTTTAAATCGTCTTTAAAAAGTGTAATGTTTGTCTAGGTGTCTATCTTTATACGAAATTTGGGTCTTTAATATGGGCCACAACACACCCAGGTACACAGGCAGGATTGTCCAACATACCTTGGTACACGCCCATGCTCTTGGGCATGTTACCTGCTGTATCTTTAAGCCTTTGCCCAAAATTCACTGAATTCACTTCTTAGCTTTGCAATTTCCAGAAAAATTAATTTGTAGCCTCTAAATTAGCTTAATCCTTCAAGCTATTCTGGTAACACACTTAACAAACAAATTAAACTCAATTTAGTGATAAAACATATTAAGAACAAAGGATAAAATATAGTTGAATATGCACTTATCAAGGAGCTAGATAAGATTGCACAATGATTGATATGCTCATATGAGAAAGTGATAGAACTGGTCAGTATGCAACTGAAGAAGAATGCTTAGGACTAGTTCCAGAGGAACATTGAGGAGTGCTTATATGGTGATGACCTGCCCAGTTGGGCTAACTTCAAACAAGAACTTCTAGACAAATACTTGACCGAAAGAGAGTATCAAAATCGTGCACTTCAGTTTGAACAGTTAAAGCAAAAGCCAGGGATGTCACTTTCTGATTATGCTCGAGAATTCAAGTGTTTAAGTAAGTACGCTACCCATATTGTCCCTACCGAGGCAAGAATAGTAGATAGGTTCAGACATAGACTGATTGTGCCATTGTTCAATGCTCCGATGGCTACTGATTTCCTACCATGGCTAAATTGGTAGACAAAGATAAGATGCTAGAAATGAGACACAAGACGGAAAGAGCCAAGCGAACTAAGAGGGAGAATAAGAATAAGTTTAAGAGTAAGAGTCAAGGTAATCTGCCTAAAGGAAATGCTACTCAATTATATATATATATATATATATATATATATATATATATATATATATATATATATATATATATATATATAATTATAATTATAAACCTATTCTGCCACTTTGTAAAAGCAGTAGTCTCTTTCTAATGTGGGGGTCACATTAGTCATGTGCACATATAAGCTTATGGGTAGGGTGAGCATACCTAGCCCTAAGTAGGAAGGGTGGTCTTAGTAGTGGGGTATGATCAACTCAGCACATTACTATGTATGTGAGGTGAGCGAGGCTTAGGCTGCCACCCTGATTAATTTAAGACACACCTTCTCCTCTTTGTATGACTTTTGCTAAAGAATTGAATTAATTATTGAAATATCTGAATACCATTTATCAATGAAATCAAAATGCATAGTGAACACCTAGATTTGTACCAACATTGTAAATTCACCTTGACTAGGAATCATAAACATTTGCTTAACCCATTATTTGATTTTGTACTTGCTGGTATTATTGACTCACTAAGACTTATTCTCACCCCTTTCTTTTCTTTCTTCTTCCTAGGAAATTGTGCTAGCTAAGGTAACCTCAAGAACCATAAGTTTTCTCTTAGGGGTTAGCATTGTCATCTAGATTAGAGCTCCATAGATCATCGAGTCTTATTCCATTAAAAGGCGTTGTTGTTGATATGCATCATTTGGGTTGTTGTGTTTATTTTAAACCATTTTGAAATGTTAGAAGTTCATTTATTTTGCTGTGAGAATTGATAATAACTTATGGATATTACTTAAGTTATTGGATATTGAGTTTGAACTTATAAATGGAACTTTATCTACCTTTCTCCATATTAAAAATCTTATAATTGGTTAGATTATAGGATTCTATAGGCTTAGGTAGCCTTATATGATTCCTAAGTTCTAGGACCGTCGCATCCTTTTAGGTTAGGTTGTGACATAAGTCTATGCCCCTGATAAAGAAAAGATATCCTTCGTGACATAATAGGGCACCTACTGTTACCAAGTAATGCCTTTTGACCTAAAGAATGCTGGGGCAACTTATCAGAGAATGGTAACCACTATCTTCCATGACATGATATATAAGGATGTCAAATTGTATGTGGATGACATGGTTATAATGTCTAAAACTCCTAAGGGACATTTAGAAGCCTTAGACCAAATCTTCTTAAGACCTAAGTAGTATAATCTCAAGCTAAACCTAGTTAAGTGCATTTTTTTTTTTTGCCTCTTCAGGTGTGTTTCTAGAGCATTCGGTCAGCCAAGAGGTATAGTAGTGGATCTAGCCAAGTCAAAGGCAATTATAGAAATGCCCCCTCCTAAAATTGAAAAGGGGATTAGATGTTTCCTGATTCACTTATAGTATGTTAGCCATTTTGTTACAGAACTGGCAGATATTCTATATGCCAATTTTCAACCTATTAAAGAAATCAGCCTCTAAGTAGTGGAATGAAGAATGGTAAGAAGCCTTTGGCAAAATCAAGCAATATTTTTTGAATTTACCGATACTACAACCTTTAAGGCAAAGTCAACCATTATTGCTTTATTTATTATAACTTCGGAAGCTATAGATGTAATGCTTGCCCAAAAAGTTCTAGACTCATAATAGGAGAATGCCATATACTATTTATGCAAACATATGTTAGCTGATAAGCTTTAAGTATAACAAGATTGAGCAATTATGCCTAGCCTTAGTTTGGGTGTGCCATAAGCTCCAACACTACTATATTCATATATAATCCATGTGCTAGCTAACAGGAGCCCCTTGAAATTCCTTATGGAGAGGCTAGTTCTTAATAGTAAGATGGCATGATGGATGATAGTTCTTGTAGCATTTGACCTAAAGTACGTCCCAAGAAAGGCAATTAAAAGAAGCATAATTGTTGACCAACTGGCTATAGCTTCTGTTGAAGGCGAAGTAATTGAGCCTGAGTTCTTAGATGAGGACATCCTAATCACAGACCCTAAAGTATAAAAGCTATTCTTTGACTGTGCCTCCAACAGTAAAGGCTATAGAGTTGGCATAGTTTTTGTCATTCTTAAAGGAGATCATCTGCCTATGGCAATCAAGCTAGCCTTTTTGATAACTAACAATGAAGCAGAATATGAAGCATGAATAGCTAGTCTAGAGGTGGCCATTGATATGAGAATAGACTACTTGGAGGTTTACCGTGATTCGAATCTCATTACTTTCCAAACTCTTGGTAAGTTGATGATTAGAGAACAGCATTTGGTTCCTTACCATCAACACCTAAATGATCTAGTGAAAAATTTTCAGAAACTCTCTTTCCACTACTTGCTAAGAGCAAACAATCAGTTCGCCGATGCTCTAGCCATCTTAGCCTTAATGATAAACATGAGTGATAATGAAATATATAGGCCTATCTTCATTGAAGTGAAGCAGTAGCTAGGGTATTATACCATGTGCTTGAATCTTCAGTTGGTTAATACTAAACCATAGCTTTAGAACATCCTTAACTACAATTAGAATGATAAGTACCTAGAGGGAGCCACCAAAGCCGATCAGAGAACTTTAAGGCAATTGGTTGCTAGCTTCATATGAAATGGTGACATGTTATATAAGAGAACCGGTGACAGCATCCATTTATGGTGCATGACCAAAGAAGAAGCCCAACAATGTCATGGAATAGGTCCATGGTGGAGAAGAAGGCCCCCATATGAATGGGATAGCTTTGGCTCAAAAGATAGCGATATAGGCTACTTTTAGCTAACCATGAACGCAAACTGCATAAAGTACGTATAAAAAGGCAATAAATGTCAAATCTTTGCCAAACTGTAGCATCAGCCCCCTGTTCCTTTGAATTCGATAGCGATGATGTGGCTTTTTGCTACTTGGGGTATAGATATCATTAGGAGAATATCTCCAAAGTCCTCTAATGGGCACAAGTACATTTTGGTGGTCGTAGACCACCTTACAAAGTGGATTAAGGCAACACCATATTAGGTCTTAAATGTAGAGAAGTTGGCGCACTTCATCCAAACCAATATCCTTTATTGGTTTAGAACCCCTTTCAAGATAATCACAAATAATGGCTCTCATTTTCAAAATGAGGTAGTCTGCTTACTTCATATAAAAGCAATTCAACATCATTACTCCTCTCCTTACTAGCCATAGACTAATAGGGCAGTTGAAGCTACCAATAAGACCATCAAGACCATTCTGCAAAAGGTTATTGTGAAACATAGGGATTAGTATGAATAACTAGCTGCTACCTTATAGGGATACAAAACTACCATTTGCACTCTGATAGGGGCAACCCTATATGCCTTGGTCTATGGAATGGAGGCTATTCTTCCCATCAAGATGCAAATTCGCTTTGCTAGAGTGATGAGAGAAAGCCAACTAAGTGAGACAAAGTGGATCAAAAGATATTGTGACTACTTAAATACTATTAATGACAAGATAATGGATGCCTTAAATAAGATCCAGGGCTACTAATAGATGTTAGCTAGACATCTCAGTAAGAAAGTAAAAGATAAGGGTTTAAAAGAAGGAAACCTATTTCAAAAAGAGATTTAAACCCCAGTTGATGACCCAAAAGGGACCAAATTGGGCTAGACCGTACATGCACAAGAAGATTTTATCTGCCAGAGGCACGATTCTCATGGAAGTGGATGGAAATGAATTCTCCAATCCCTGAAATCTAGATTAATTGAAAAGATACTTCATCTAAGGATGATATCTACATTTTTCTCTTTATTTTTCTATTCAATGTAATGATATCAGAACTACATGGGCTTGATTCTCCCTAAAAAATGATAAATGAAAAAAAGAGATGTAAAGGATACATGGGTAGCTCGACTTAGGCGCGGTTCAAATTGTAATGTAAAATATTTTATTTGCATCACATTCTTTGTGCCTAATACATCATCCATTTGGTTCTCTTGTTTAAAAAAAGCTAAAAACAACAAAAACAAAAATAGTGAAAAAAAGTGACAAAAACAAAAATAACAAAACAAATGGAAGAAAGAAAAAATGCTTGCTAAGTTGAAAACCTTGAAAGGGCAGCTTAAATTAGAGTAAAAGTAAAGATATCTCATATAATGATGATTAGATTTTACAGGGTACACAATCTATCATTATAAAAAAGGATAGCCTTATTTTATACATATGGCTTATCCTTTAGTCATGTCAGCTTGCAAGCATGTATAAAAAGAAAACCTGCAATGAAAGTCCTATGTAACAACCCACCCCTACCCTAGGAATTTTTGTAATAAATTGCTTGATCTTTGAAACCCAAGTTCTTTCTATTTTAAATTTTATGATTTCTTGTTAAACTTGTGTTGCTAAAGGACATTTGGTCCAAAACTATTTTGTTTATCCAATGAGAACTTTTTGTGAATGACACCCTAACTTGTATTCTTTCTGTAACTATACTTTCATTGTATTATTGATGAAAGCCAAACCACTATTGTTATTGAAATACATGTTATTATTGCCTTATGTGATATTGTTAATTGTGTTTACCAATAGCTTTAGCTATGGTACCTTTACCCTTTATGCAGAATCCTCGTGCCGATGCGGGTAATCATCGGAACCTGTGCACATGGTCTTAACTCGATGGATAGGGGTAGTGTATCCACCTCAGCTGGAAGGGGCGGTTCTAGACATGGAACCTAATCAGCTTCATGCTTTCTAAGTGATGGGAGTTGGAATTTGGCAAAGGCCACCTCTCCTCGATGTGTTTGGAGTGAATTGAGTATAGTCTTCACTCTATAAGTGTTATAAGTGTGATTTTTGCAAACTTGCTTAATTGAACCCTTACTAAATTGCAACCTGATTCATGAGTTATAAACCATGAACTATGTGTATAAGCTATGTGTTTCCTTTAAAAGGAAAATGTGATAATGTATGTGCCTTTTCATTTACTCATTGAGATCATCTATCTCACCCTTTTTCCTTGTGTGGTTCCAGGTGAGCAAATGTGAGGAGGGAAGGTGATGGCTCAAGCATTCTACTTCGCTTGGGGAATTCCTTGTCCGAGTTATCAATAATACTATGTTTATGAAGTCTTGTCTTTAGATGCTCCGGGAATGTTAATTGATACGATAGAGATTTATATTATTTTCCCTATGGATTTTATATGTAACGATTTACTTTAAGTCTTTCGCAAATTTTGGTATTTATCTAAATGTTTTAAATGAGTTAATGAAGAAGGTTTGGTAAGATCCTAAGCATGATTGTTATATGTTAAATGGGTTCTGCGGGCGTGGGTGACCTTATGTCTCCCCATGTTCTAGGACCGTCGTATCTCATTAGGTTGGGATGTGACAAAAGTGGTATCAGAGCTGTAGTTTTTAAAAGTCTAGTTTAGGCTTGTTTTATATGAGTTGCTTAAGTAAAATCCTAGAGCATAGGAATTTTTCTGTCATGTCACTTGCAGTCTATCGCTAGCATAGTTTCGCGAAATCTTGGTAGATTAGTAATCCTTGTTATTGTTTGCTTGCCTTATAATTTTTCTGACAGATGACCAAGAAGATTATGCTTGCTCGAGGATCGCGACCTAGAGCACCCTGTGTGACTTGTAAGAGGACTTGGCCAGAGATGCTCAAGAAAGTTGTAACTGTGATTCACCCAATGAAAGAGAGGACCCCTGACAAAGAAGAGGACCCCAAGGAGCACTTAGATCCTAATTGGGTATATAATAAGGTCCAGAAATTAGAGGATAACCGTTCGTACTTGAAAGAGGAAAACTAACATCTTAAGGTAATGATTCAAGCACTAAGAGAGGATATGAAGCAGCTTAGGTCAGGGATTGTTTAGCATAAGGGGGACTGCTCGCCAATGAGGTTTGCATCTTCAGCTAATCACCGTCAAGATAGAGATCTTCTTTGCTATCGATGTGATAGTAGTGGCCATGTTGCTCTTGATTGCTCTGGAGGTGGACACGATAATTAGGTCGAGTAAATATGATGATCGACGTAATGGCGTAGCACTTTATATGATATGAATGATTTTCCTTGATTGCCTAGTTACCTAGGATGAGATGATTTCCTTCATTATTATGCTATAGTGTGATATTATGAGATATATGCTATATGATTATGATATGTGATATGTGCAAAACTATGTGATATATGATTTATCTATGACATGTGCTTAGTAAGGTGACATGTTAAAGTGCATGATAATGTGTGCTAGGATAAAAGGGAGGTTAAATGGGTTAGGATAGGGGATTAGTACTAAATTCCCTTATTATGATAGATAGAATGCCTCCTAAGAAGAAAGTTCGCATAGTCGCCCAATCCGTTAGGGCTAATGATGATGTTATATCGGACATCGCACCAAATGCTGCCTCTGTACCTATATGGTCAAGAGAAAGATCTAACTCGAGGGCACTGACCATGGGCTCTAGTGAGCAAGCGACTTCGCAAGAAGTGCATGCCATGTGCGAAGAAATAAGAGATTTGCGTAAGGAACTAGATGAGCTACGAGGTCAAAGGTGGGAAGCGCTGCCGACTTAAGAAAGGAATGGAGTTACGCCACCTGCGGTAGTAACACTTGTTCGGAGAGAGAGGAAATGATTACCCAATGAGGGAATGACCGTGGTGGAATTTAAGAAGCTGCAACTGCCTACTTTTTGTGGTGAGGAGGGAGATGACCCTCATGAATTTTTAGATGAGATGGATAAGCTAGTCCATCATTTATCTTGCTTAGATGCTAGAGTGATTGAGTTGGTAGGACTCTAACTCAAGAAAAAAGCTTAGTATTGGTATGAGAGGAATATCGAAGAACGACTTTATGGAGCTGACCCACCTATGTGGGCAGAATTTAAGCAAGAAGTAATGGATCAGTTCTTGCCAGAAGGAGAAAGGCAAGATAGGGCACTGCAGTTCGAGCAACTGAAGCAAAGGCCAAGGTTATGGAAAAGAGATACAAGGTGGAGATAGTCGAATGAGCTAAATGAGACCATAAGGGAAGGCATAAGAACAAAGGTCATAAAAGATAGCATGGAAAATGGAGGGGTGCAAAGGAAGGAGTTTCCACTATTCGGACCACAAAATGATCAAACTAAGCAAGAGATCCCCATATGCAACAAATGTGGAAGGAAACATCTTAGAATCTGCCGGAAAGATACTGGCGCTTGCCTTAAGTGTGGGCAAATGGGGCATTTCATAAAGGACTACCCTCAGATGTGGAGCCAAGGGAGTGGGACCATGGTACGACCATAACCCAAGCCATTCCAAATGCAAGGACAAGGAGTTAAGGACAAAAGACCAACAGTTGGGAATGCACCAACGAGAGAGAATAAGGGCAAGGATCGAGTCTTCGCGTTAAATCTGCAAGAGGCTCGCAATTCGCACATTGCCATCACAGGTATCATCCCCATCCAAAGTTCTAACGCAGAATGTTTAATTGATTCTAGTGCTACCCATTCGTTTGTGTCGCCTTGTTTTGCTAAGTATTTGGGTATAGATAAGGAATTGATGAGTGAACCATTATTAATAGCAACTCCTTTAGGGGAAGTGACAAAAGTGAAGTATGAATATAAGGGATGCGATGTAGACATTAATGGACAAACACTTTCGGTACTATTGCTAGAATTGGACGTACTAGAATTCGATGTGATATTAGGGATGGATTAGTTGTATGAGCATGGAGCTCGTATCGACTGTAGGAAGAAACTTGTCGAGTTTCGAACTAGAGACGGGAAGGAGTTTGTGTACCAAGGAGATAGGAATGAGAATCCTTTAAACTTGATATCGGCCTTAGGAGCGAGGCGAATGTTAAGGAAAGGATGCTAAGCGTATATGGCTCACGTAGACGATACTGACAAAGAAACTGCCATTTGAGACGAGCATTCTAGTAGTGGACGAGTTCATGGATGTCTTTCTAGAAGATTTTCCTGGATTACCCCCTGATCATGAGATTGAGTTCAACATCGAATTACTACCCGGTACGCAACTAATATCGATACCGCTATACCGTATGGCACTAATGGAGCTGAAGGAGTTAAAGATGTAATTGCATGATTTGCTCGATAAGGGCTTCATTCGACAAAGTATATCGCCATGGGGTGCTCCAGTGTTGTTTGTGAAGAAGAAAGATTGATCGTTTCGAATGTGCATTGACTATCATCAACTTAACAAAGTCACTGTGAAGAATAGATACCCGTTGTTGAGGATCGATGATCTTTTTGATCAACTGCAAGGAGCTGGCCACTTCTCTAAGATTGACTTAAGGTCTAGCTATCATCAACTAAAGATTCGAGGAGAAGATATCTGCAAGACTGCTTTCTGTACTAGATATGGACACTACGAGTTCACGGTTTTGCCATTCGGTTTAACAAATGCTCGTACTGCTTTCATGGACTTGATGAATCAATTTGTCAAGCCATTCCTTGACAAGTTCGTGATCGTATTCATTGATGACATCCTGATCTATTCAAAGAATAAAGAGGAACATGAAGAACATCTAAGGATCGTACTTCAAATGTTATGTGATCACCAACTCTATGCTAAGTTATCTAAGTGTGAGTTTTGGATGGAGTCGGTCAACTTTCTTAGACATGTAGTAAGTAAGGAAGGAATTCAAGTTGATCCTAAGAAAGTTGAAGCAGTAGCGAATTGGCTAAGGCCCACAATAGTTTCTGAAGTACGAAGTTTCTTGGGCATGGTGGGATATTACCGTAGATTCGTGTAGGACTTTTCTAAGATAGCAGCCCTATTGACCAAGTTGACAAGAAAACAAGTTAAGTTCAGTTGGGAAGAGTCCTGTGAGAAGTGTTTTCAGAAACTCAAAGAGTGTTTGGTATCAGCACCAGTTTTGACATTACCTGAAGGGGAAGAAGGATTCATGGTCTATTGTGACGCTTTAAGAGTAGGACTTGGGTGCATTCTGATGCAAAAAGGAAAAGTCATCGCCTATGCATCACGACAACTAAAGAGACATGAAGTGAATTACCCTACTCATGATTTAGAATAAGCTGCGGTAGTGTTTGCTCTAAAGATCTAGAGACATTACATGTATGGGACGAAGTGTGAGATCTAGATGGATCATAAGAGTCTTCAATATATCCTGAGCCAAAGAGACCTCAATCTAAGACAAAGGAGATGGATTGAACTATTGAAGGATTATGACTGTCAGATGCTCTATCATCGCGGAAAGGCGAATGTAGTGGCAGATGCCTTTAGTCGAAAGTCAATGGGAAGCCTAGCCTATGTGGATGTGAGAAAAAGGCCGATTGTGAAGGAGCTAAAGGAATTGTTTAATTAAGGATTGAGATTGGAGATTGGAGGATCAAAAGTTCTACTGGCACATTTCCAAGTGAGATCTAAGTTAATGGAGGAAAGAAGGAAGGTGCAAGATAAAGACCCATACTTGATGAAGTTGAGGGATGAGATGACAGAAGGAAAGAATCCTGAGTTTGAGATAGTCAATGGAGTTTTAAAGTGTAAGAATAGAGTATACGTGCCTGATGTGGATGGACTAAAGGAAAAGATATTGAAGGAAGCACATCAGACACCTTACTGCGCTCATCCTGGAACTACCAAGATGTACCATGACATGAAAGCTAATTATTGGTGGCCTGGATTGAAGAAAGATGTAGCTAAGTTTGTAGCATCCTACTTAACTTGCCAACAAGTCAAGTATGAACATCAACGACCCTCAGGATTGCTACAAGAGATTCGATTACCTAAATGGAAGTGGGAGCACATCACTATGGACTTCATTGTTGGCTTACCTAGAACCTCCAAAGGATATGATCCTATATAGGTCATAGTAGATAGATTGTCAAAGTCTGCCCATTTCCTAGGAGTTAAGACCACTTACTCTGCAGCTCAGTATGTGCAGTTATATATAGATGAGATTGTGAAACTACATGGAGTGCCAATTTCTATCATTTCCAATCGAGGAACTCAATTCACCTCAAGGTTCTGGCAAAAGTTGCAAGAAGCATTAGGAACACAATTAGATTTTAGTACGGCGTTTCACCCTCAAATGGATGGCCAATCTGAAAGAACTATTCAAACACTCGAGGACATGCTAAGGATGTGTGTCTTGGATTTTGGTGATAGCTAGGATAAGTATTTACCCCTTATTGAATTCGCCTACAACAATAGCTATCATTCGTCCATTGGCATGGCGCCATATGAAGCGTTGTATGGGAGAAAGATTCTTTCTCTGATATGTTAGATTTAACCTGGAGACAAGCATATAGAAATGCCTGAATTGCTTAAGGAGACCACCGAGAAAGTACCAATAATTCAAGATCGACTGAAGGCGGCATTCAGTCGACAAAAGAGTTACGCGGACCTTAAGCGAAAGGAAGTCCAATTCACCGTGGGAGATCACCTATTCTTAAAGGTCTCACCAATGAAAGGAGTTATGAGATTTGGCAAGAAATGAAAATTATCACCTTGTTTCATAGGTCCTTTCAAAATCTTAGATAAGGTTGGAGAAGTGTCTTATAGACTTGCCCTGCCTCCAACTTTGGCGCATGTACACCCAGTATTCCATATCTCAATATTAAGGAAATAAGTTTCAGATCCATCGCACGTTCTTTTACCTCCAGACATTATGTTAGATGAACAACTATCTTATGAGGAGTCACCAATAGCTATAGTGGATCGACAAGTAAAGAAGTTAAGAAATAAGGAGATACGCATGATTAAGGTTCAGTGGCGAAATCATGGGATAGATGAGTGCACTTGGGAAGCGGAGGAGGAAATGCGACAGAAACATCCTTAGCTTTTCAAGAGTAACTAGGTCAGGGTTTAAATTTGAGGATAAATTTTTTTAAGGGGGGGGAGAATGTAATAATCCACACTCACCCTAGTAATTTTCGTAATAAATTGCTTGATTTAGAACTAATAAGGCTAAGTGTGTGCTTGTGTGAGAATTTGTGATCTAAGTGATTGATGAGTACGTGGCATATTAAATTTATTTTAATATGCATAATATGTGTTGCCAATGTGAAATAAATGATTTACATGAAGTGCATTTGCATAAAAGAATTTATTTTAAATAAAATGAATTTTCATGCATAAAACAATTTTTAAGCATAAAAAAATTTTATGGGTATTTTTAAAATATTTTTAAATAAATATTTTTGAGGAAAATATTCCAGAATTAAAAAGAAAAATATTATTTTCATTTTAAATCATTTCAGCCAAAATTTTTAAAGAAAAAGCCCAAATATCCAAAAGCCCACTACACAAAAATGCTCCTAACCTATTTCATTAAGGGTAATAGTGGAAATTCCACTCCAACCCTAATATATATTCTAATTTTCAGCCAAATAAGGGTTTCCAGTAGCCACTCCCTTATTCTTTCTATATTCTGGCAGAAAAACCTCCCAAAATAATTCCCTCTACTGAAATATCGAAAACACTTTACCATTTCGCGATTTCGTGACCGTAATCGTAAGTTTTTATTCTCTTTCGCTTTCTAAACTGTTTTCTATGAAATAAATTATGGGAAATTTATTTTGAATTGTTTGATTACTGATTTTTATAGATTCAATTCTGTTTGAGTGAATTTTTGGGAGAGAAAATTTATTTTCTACCGAAAACACGATTCGTTCCGCAAGATTTCTCCAAAGGTGAATTCTTTAACTTAAAATCACAATTTTATTGCATAAACATCATAAGGGGGTGGGGGGGGGGGGGTGGTGGGGGGGCGATTTGTACTTGTTTGCATTCTAAACTAATTTTTGATTTGTTTTGATGAAAATATTGCATGAAATAATATTTTTGCATATTTCTGCGATGACCGAAAAGTTTCGAAAAACAAAGGAATTCAAGGTTTTCGTGTTAGGATTTGGAAATTAGAAAATTTTATTCTTTCATGAATACATGGCTGCTGATTTGTGTGAATTGATGTTCTAATATGATATTTGTTTTGTTTAGATGAAAAATAAGGACTTGAATCATGTGTCTGTTTATCGCTGAAATAAACGAAATGCGCGGAAAGTGCAGAAACTCATGATTTTTCACCTAAGCCTTTGAACTTGGAATTTTTTTGTATAAACCCTACCTATGGCTGCCAATTCATTAAGGAATGTGTTCTAAACTGATATTTTAAATGATTGAATGAAAAATAATGGTTTAAACAACCTGTTTGCATATTTCTGAAATGACCGAAAAATACCGAAAATAAGAAAACCCATGTTTTGTACACTATAATGCAAAAGATTGAATTTTTATATATTAATGGCACCAATAGTGGCCGATTCTTATGGATTTAAGTTCTAAAATGATTTTTGTTATGTTTACATGAAAAATCTTGGTTCAAACCATGTTTTTAAATATTTCTGAAATAGACGGAAAGCACGAAAAGAAGAAGAATTTGGTTTTCACCTTAATGATGCATTTGGCCTACATGAACAATTGTGTCCAAATGTTTATAAATTTTATGTGATGTGTCTTGGTGAATGTTGACATGTATGTATGTATAATAGATGATGAAATTGCATGTTAGCTGAAGGTATGATCCTAGATGAGCTAAATGTATTATGGTCTACTTAAGGTATACTTAAGGTATCTTAACCTTATATTGTGGTTAGAATGCAAATGTGATTAAGGAATTTGGAACTAGATGTCATGATGACTTGATGATGAATATATGATTATGAGTTAATGAAGTAAAAGGGATCATAAGAGTTAAGCACGATGTTTGAAGGATTAATTGTTAAGTTGACATGTATGAAAGTGTAAAGTGAACTAAGATAATTGACAAGTGAATTGATATTGGGGTAATGATAATGTGATGACCTTAAAAAGGTATTGATATGATTGCAATATGTTTTCATGTAAGCCTATAAGGCCTAAGTATGTAAGACTTATAAATCAACGTGATATGTGCAAGTGATGAGTACACCTATGAGTGAACTCTAATGTGTATGCTATATGTGTATGGGTAGTTATAGGATAGGAACATCATGAGTAAATAAAATACTAAGTATTAAATCAAATATTATGTTAGAGTTTGAGGAGCCTTAGAAGTGCAAAGGGGACTATGAGTACTAGGAGCAAAGGAACCCCAAGGTGAGTAAACACTATGTTCATGCTACAAGCGTGAGTAAACATCGTATTCATGTTATAAGTGTAAACAACATTTTCTTGTGTTACAAGAATGTGATATTGATATGTGAACCTTTATGATCTTTGAAACCCAAGTTCTTTCTATTTTAAATTTTATGATTTCTTATTAAACTTGGGTTGCCAAAGGACATTTGGTCCAAAACTATTTTATTTATCCAATGAGAACTTTTTGTGAATGACACCCTAACTTGTATTCTTTCTGGAACTACACTTTCATTGTATTATTGATGAAAGCCAAACCACTATTGTTATTGAAATACATGTTATTGTTGCCTTATGTGATATTGTTAATTGTGTTTACCAATAGCTTTAGCTATGGTACCTTTACCCTTTATGCAGAATCCTTATGCCGATGCGGGTAATCATTGGAACTTGTGCACATGGTCTTAACCCGATGGATAGGGGTAGTGTATCCACCTCAGCTAGAAGGGGCAATTCTAGCCATGGAGCCTGATCAGCTTCATGCTTTCTAAGTGATGGAAGTTGGAATTTGGTAAAGGGCACCTTTCCTCGATGTGTTTAGAGTGAATTGAGTATAGTTTTCACTATATAAGTGTTATAAGTGTGATTTCTGCAAACTTGCTAAATTGAACCTTTGCTAAATTGCAACCTGATTCATTAGTTATAAACCATGAACTATGTGTATAAGCTATGTGTTTCCTTTAAAAGGAAAATGTGATAATGTATGTGCCTTTTCGTTTACTCATTGAGATCATCTATCTCACCCCTTTTTCTTGTGTGGTTCCAGGTGAACAAATGTGAGGAGGCAAGGTGATAGCTCAAGCATTCTACTTCGCTTGGGGAATTCCTTGTCCGAGTTATCAATAATACTATGTTTATGAAGTCTTGTCTTTAGATGCTCCGAGAATGTTAATTGATACTATAGAGATTTATATTATTTTCCCTATGGATTTTATATGTAACGATTTACTTTAAGTCTTCTGCAAATTTTGGTATTTATCTAAATGTTTTAAATGAGTCAATGAAGAAGGTTCGGTAAGATCCTAGGCATGATTGTTATATGTTAATGGGTTCTACGGGCATGGGTGACCTTATGTCTCCCCATGTTCTAGAACCGTCGTATCTTATAAGGTTGGGATGTGACATCCTAAGTCGAAGCTGCTTGGGAAGTAGTCCCTGCTGCTATAGTTGGAGCTTGTCTCTGTACTTTAGCAATAATAATCCTCCTTTATGCACTAATTCTATAACCCTCGTTTGTGGAATCACAGTGGTGTCACCCTGCAGTCTGAGTCACCATTGCAGCCTATAATGTCGGTTCCTTTATAATGCCTCTCAGCCTTCTCCACAGCTTGAGTCACCTCCTTCATTCTAGCAGTAATCCCCTAGTCATTGGTACCTCTTACTGCTACCACCTCTTTTGTCTTGTCACCCTTAATCTCCTTAAGTAAAATACTTGCTCCTATCTTTTGACTAGCCAGACAGTCTTAATCAATCAACTATGATACCTTTCAGTAGTGCCAAAACCATTCTTTGGTCTCACCATATGAAAGCTCCTTAACTAGCCTTTATCAAATGGGGGTAATGATCCGTGCAAACTTTAAAAAAGGCATGACTGAGGGCACATCCTAAAATAAAGACTCCTGAAGCATCTAGAGACTTATCATATTGAAGCATGAAAATGAAAGACTCGGATAAGGAAATTCCCTGAGCGAAGTAGATTGCTTGAGCCAACACCTTGCCTTCTCAAACTTGCTCACCTAGAACCACACAAGAAAAAACATGAGATAAATGATCTCAATGAGTAAACAAAATAGCTTTAACAATAACATATATCCTATTAAAAGAAAGCCCATAGCATATAACACATAGTTCATGAATTATCATTCATGATTCAAAGTTTGCAATTTAGCACGGTTCGCAGAAATCACACTTGTAACAAGTATCACTTATAAAGAGTTGATGACTATTTTAGTTCATCACTTTAGGGAGAAGTGGCATTATACCAAATTCCAACTCCTAACCTAATCACTTATAAAGAGTTGTGAAACTTATCAGGCTTTGTAGCTAGAATCGCCCCTTCTAGCTGAGGTAGATGCACTACCCCTATCCATCGAGTTAAGACCATATGCACAGGTTTCGATGATTACCCGCATCGGCACGAGGATTTCTACACAAAAGGTTAAAGGTACCATAGCTAGAGCTAATTGCATTCACTTATAACAAGAGCACTTAAGAAACCAATAACGTGTAGCATATTAGCCATAGCAATTTAAGTTATTGAACAAAAGATAAGATAAGAGTGTGATTTCGAAAAGAAAGTAAGGTAAAGCAACATTTACAAAGGATCTTTTCATATCATTGAGTAACAATAATGGCTTTGGACCAATTGTACCTTGGCAACCCAGGCTTAATAAAGAAATCTTATAGTTATAATTGAAATTAGAAAAAAAGACTTGTAACATGAATATAATGTTTACTCACCTTGTGGTTCCTTTGCTCCTAGTACTTGTAGCCTTTGACTTCTAATAGTCCTCAAGATTAATTATTCATTACAATTTAACACTTATTATTTGATTAAGATCATACTATCTTATCCCATAACTACCCTATGCACATATAACATTCACATATACTTGGAGTTGCACATAGAAGTGCACTCATCACTTGCATATAACATGTTGACTTTTAAAGTCCTATACACGTAGCTTTTATAGGCCCATATGAAAACCTATTATAACTCATACCAAGACTTTTCTAAATTCAAACACAATATGTCATGATGTTAATGTCAATTCAATTTAACATTCATTTAATACTCTTAACACTTTCCATATGTGTCAACTTAACAAGTAACCTTTCAAGTATCATGCTTATCTCTTATGACCAATTCATACAATCATTCTCATTTCCCATTAACTCATTAATAACTCATCATCAACCGATTTCCCATATCACTTAATCATATACACATATCAATCACAATATAGGGTTAAGAAATCCTAGGTATACCCTATTGTCTCTAAACTTGTCTAAAGTTATTCCTTCAATCAATATGCAATCAAATCATTTATCATTCATGTATACATACCAATAATCATTAAAATATATCACATAAAAATTATAGACATTGAGATTAAATTCCCAATGTAGGCCGAATTGTACAATGGATAAACATGATTTTTCTCACTTTCGCACTTTCAGTTCATTACAGTAATATGGAAAAACATTATTTAAACTAAAATTTTTAATGTAATCAAAACAAAAATAATTTTAGAACATATATATATATATATGTGTGTGTGTGTGTGTGTGTGTGTGTGTGTGTGTGTGTATGTATATATATATATATATATATATATATATATATATATATATATATATATATATATATATATATATATGTGTATATATATATATATGTGTGTATATATATATGTATATATGTGTGTGTATATATATATATATATATATATGTATATATATACATATAGATGTATATATATATATATACATATATATATATATATATATATATATATATATATATATATATATATATATATATATATATATATATATATATATATGTATATATATACATATATATCTATATATATATACACACACACATATATATATACACATATATACACACTCACACACACACACACACACACACATATATATATATATATGAATCGGCACCTAAATAGGTATATGTGCATGAAAAATTTCTAACTTTAAGTTTTAGAATGAAAACCATTAATCTTTCTTGTTTTCGGTACTTTCCGGTCATTATAATAATATGTAAATGCATGATTTAAACTAATATTTTTCATGTAATATGATAAAAATCATTTTAGAACACCAATGCCAATGAATCAGCAGCCATAGACATTTATATGCATGAAATTTCCCAGCTTTAGGTTTTAAGGTGAAAATCATGAATTTTCTTGCTTTTTGGTATTTTTCAATCATTATAATAATATACAGAAATATGATTTAAATTAATATTTTTCATCTAAACACAACAAAAATCCATTTAGAACATAATAGAACACAAATCAACAGCCCCTCCCCTTGTTATGCATGAAAATTTCAAACTTTGAGTTTTAGGGTTCACCTTTAAAGGTTTCGTGTAGAGAGGTTTGTGTTTTCGGTAGAAAAATCGATTCCTCTCTCAAAAATTCACCTAGGCTGAATTTAATCAATAGAAATCAGTAAATACTTAGTTCAAAATAATTTTCTCATGATTACTTTCATAGAAATCAAATAATAAATTGAAAGGAGAGAAAAACTTACAAAAATGGCCAAGAATTCGCAAGGTTTGAAGGCACCTTGTGAATTTCGGTTGAGAGAATATTTTTGAGAGAATTTTCTACTAAACATATGAGAGAAAATAGAATGGTGGCTGTCTAAACTAGGAATGGTCGAATTTTTCATTAAATATTAGGGTTTGGATGCAATTTCCAAGTTTACCCTTAATGAGCTAGGTAAAGAGTGTTTTGGTATAGTGGGCTTTTGGGGAATTGGGCCTATTATTTAATTTGTGGGCTGATTATAGTTAATTCAAAATAAAATATTTTTTATTTTCATTAAAATTTCCCCTAAAATATTTATTTAAGAATGCTCATAAAAATTATTTTATGCTTGTGAGGCCTCACTCGAGCATTGGCCTGATCCGCTAAAGGGAATCAAAATGCTCATTTGGGAGAAACATCATGATTGGAACCTACTATGAGTTCAAAAAATTGTATTTTGTAAATTTGTTATTTGTAAAAAGGAGTCACCACTTTAATTTTGTTTATTTTAGTTGGACAAATTAAAGGAAAAACCCAATTTGATTGACTCCAAAATTATGTCATTTATCCCAAGGAAAAGCACTAGTCCTTGAATGACCAAAGAGGGTTTGAGAATTAGATTTTGGTTAGAACAATACAAAAAATTTAGTTTGTCTTAAATACAAGATAGCTTTAGTAAAAAGAAGTTTTTATGTATGCATGAACAGATATAATATGATGCATGAAACAAATATTACTCATGCAATGGATGTCAAATATGAGATAATGATAAATATAAAGTGCAAAAAATAAAGAAAAACTACTTAAAGCTATTACAAGTCAAAATATCAAAATCAGGGGATCTTTTCTCTAGCCCTTATGGGTTATAGAAAAGGCACACATTCCCCAAATATAATCTAAACAACTAAAGTAAGAAAGAGTAATGAAACAATTGTAATAAAAGAACTAAAAGTTTGTCTTTTATTTAAGAAAAACTATTTCAATCCTAAACTATATGAAGAAAGTGATAGAGAGAAGAAGTTGTTAATTTTAGTGGAGTTGAATGCCTTAGAGATGGCAAGCCTACGTATCCCTTTGAATAGGAATCAAACCCCACACAGTTCTTCCTTCTTGCGAAGGAGGGGTTCTTAAGTCATAGCCTTTGTTATCATGTTTTGATTGATTTTAAGTGCTTAGAGATTTGTTAATTAGGTCAGATTTTAATTAACAAAAGTTAGATCTTTCTAGATTTAGATCTTGAAATTGAAATCAAAAAGGAAAAGGAAAGAACTTTTACCTCTTTTGGCTACTAGGAACATAGGGAGCGAGCTTGGCACCGGATTTAAGTTGCACCTTGGCTTAGGGAGAGCATGAGCACTCCTTTTCTTAGAAGGACTCTTGAGTAGTGTGAACTCTTCTTAGAGGGACTTGGATCACGCCTTTTCTTAATTACCACGAATTCCCTTTGGAAGAAATAACTTGAATTGCACCTTTTCTTGATTAAGAAGCTTAGAAATAAGGTTTGAGGTGATTAGAAGGCTTATGAATAGGGTTTTGAGATGATTAAGAAGCTTATGAATAAGGTTTAAGGTGATTAGGAAACTTATGAATAAGGTTTAAGGTGATGAGAACTTATGAATAAGGTTTAAGGTGATGGAAAAAGTTTTGGAATGAGGTTTTAAAGATTTGGAGATTTAGAAATTCGACTTTTATTTAAGAAAATCAATTTCAATCCTAAACTATATGAAGCAAGTGATAGAGAGAAGAAGTTGTCAATTTTAGTGGAGATGAATGCCTTAGAGACCGCAAGCCTGCATATCCCTTTTAGTGGGAATCAAACCCCACACAGTTCTTCCTTCTTACAAAAGAGGGGTTCTTAAGTCATAGCCTTTGTTATCATGTTTTGATTGATTTTAAGTGCTTAGAAATTTGTTAATTAGGTTAGATTTTAATTAACAAAAATTAGATATTTCTAAATTTAGATCTTGAAATTGAAATAAAAAAGGAAAAGGAAAGAACTTTTCCCTTTGGCTTTTGGTTGCTACGAATGTAGGGAGCGAGCTTGGCACTGGATTTAAGTTGCACCTTGGCTCAGGGATTGCACGAGCACTCCTTTTCGAAGAAGGACACTTGAGTAGCGCAAACTCTTCTTAGAGGGACTTAGATCACACCTTTTCTTGATTACCAGGAATTTCCTTTGAAAGAAATAACTTGAATTGCACATGTTCTTGATTAGGAAGCTTAGAAATAGGGTCTGAAGTGATTAAGAGGCTTATGAATAGGGTTTTGAGATGATTAGGAAGCTTATGAATAAGGTTTGAGGTGATTAGGAAACTTATGAATAAGGTTTGAGGTGATGAAAACTTATGAATAAGATTTGAGGTTATGGAAGAAGTTTTGGAATGAGGTTTTAGAGACTTAGAGATTTAGAAAGAGAGTTTTGATGATTGGAATGCTTAGGAATAGGGTTTAGAAAGCTTTAGGGAGAGTATAGAAGCATACAATTGTGTGTGTAAGTCGTTAGGAGGTAAAAGGTATTTATAGGGGGAGTTTGAAGGCTTAAAACAATAAAATTTTGGTGTGGGATTCTGTCAGAATGCGCTGTGGTATCTCATTGGGAACTATGATAATTTTAGAGACCTTTGTGGTTGCCACAAAGCCCACTATAGCAACTAATAGGCTGCCACAGGGACACCTAAGGCAACCGCAGCTAACTGCGAGTTGCCGCAACTTGCCCGCGGGTTGCGGCACCTCATTTTTTGCCCATTCTCATCCATTTTTGATCCGATTTTGGCCCAGTTTGATTCTACGGGTTCATAGTTGAGTGTGGGACCACTATATGGGTTTTGCATGGTGTACTAATCTTCATAAGTGTTAAGCTATGGTCGAATCCTAAGGGTGCAAATTTGATGGTTCACAATGCTTTAAAATTGCTTTTTGCATGAAAATTCATTTTATGTGCAATAAATTATTTTATGCTTATGCACTTCATATAATACACTTATTTCACCATAATAATTCATGTTATTCATATTAGAGCTAATCAACATGCCACATACCCATCAAGCACATAACACATGAATTTTCATAAAAGCACACACTTAATCTTAGTAGTTCTAAGTTCAAGCGAATTGTCATGGAAATTCCTAAAGTGGGTGTGGGTTGTTACACCACATTTTATCAAGAAATGCAAAAATGGAGTTGTGAATTAGTAAGAAATCAAGGCATACATGCAAAACATGACATTTTATCCATTGTTATCTGGCAAAACATGAATCCATAATATAGATATGCATGATAGAATAGGAAGCATCAGAAAATTGTATGAATGGAATCATATATATATTGCATACATTAGCATAACATCAGCATAGCCTATAAACATATCCATACATAGCCATAAAAGTGAAGATATACAAGTCATCCATGAATGGATACTATTTCCCACCAACGGGAACAAATAACACAACTGTCCAAAAAGTTACAAAAAATACAATGTCAGAAACTTTAGATCTTTTCCAAAGATTTAAGTAAGAATAAATACATCGCCTATATAAGGATCATTTCTAAATGTAAGAAAAAATCATACCTCGACATCATCAAAGATGTCTTGCACATTGGGATGAATGACATTAGGTAGCTACCATTTTCTTATCGTGCCATCCGCTTTATAGTATGAAATCTACTCAGGGATAGAAAAGTCTATATCAAAGTTCATTGTCCCAACACTATGGCTCAGGCCAGCACCTCGTTAGCATTGGGAGTAGGTCCCTCATAAGTGCTCCTTCCGAGTATCTCAGAAGTCACTGGGAGAATCAACTCCCTCGAAAAACCATAACCAGTAGAGGAACAGCCCCTTAGGGTAATCTCTTGCATCAGAAAGATGAAATAGAAGTCATGATAGCTCTAGCTATAGCACTGATGGACATATCCCTTGTCACCATTATAGAGCCTAAGGAAGGACCAGATCACCGACCCATATCTTATGTACACTGGTGGGGACTTAGGGACTCACTAAGAGCCGATGATTTGAAAGTGCACCCTCTCACCTAAATAAAATAGGTAGTGATAGGGCTATCACAGTATGAGCTGCCTTTGAGAGATATGCTCAACAAAAGTCACACTGTTGGGATCGATGAACCATAGCTCCCTAAAAGGCCTTAAGATATATCATAGTAAGTGGTAAATAAAACAACTCAAGCGGCAAAAGGTAGGAGTAGCAAAGTAACAAGTGAAATATCTCTAACTCTATCAAAGAGTCAAAGAAGTCTCAGATTTTTAGAACACTTTGATTGTCCAAATCAGGGCCCTAGTTTAACTCCACTCTCTCCTTCTAGAAGGGAAATCCTCTAACCTTTGCCTAATCGATTTGGGAGCTAAAAAAGAGAAATACTCGTACACCTAAATCTGCACACAACATATAGTCATAATCACCAAAAAGTGTAAGTCAAAGTGCAAATCAAAGTCCAAGTCAAAGTATGGAAACATACCTCCCAGATAAGCATTATACCACCAACTGAAATGACATTTCCTTAGGACAAGTCCACCATGTTATGATACATGGTGCTAAGGACTGCCCCATCCTATTCATAGTCCCTTTAGGCATATAGATCAACCAAGCTAGCCAAAATATTGAAGTCCACCATATCCCTTATATTATGGGAGAATGTGTAACCTACAATGATTAGAAAACACAATCAGGCCACCGCTACATTTGGAATAATGTCACCAGCAGCGGCTGTCCATTCTACCTTCTCTATTAGCATGGTGTACCACACTTGAGTGCTCTCATGAGGTAGGTAGAATCCAATTAGGCCCTGTGCTTCAATAGCAAAGAATGTTTGTCTCAAGTCATTACATGTGCCCAAAGCCTAGGTCTTAAATTGAACCCTAGAAAGCATATACCAGTTAAGCGGAGCACATGTCAACTCTCCACAGGCAAAGTGGAAGGTATTAGTGGTGTCCTACCACCTCTAAGCTAGAGCCTTGATCAAGTTAATATTCAAATGATTGTGAGGCCTCGCCTGAGCACCAATTTAATCCACTAAAGGGAATCAAAATACTCATTTGGGAAAGAACTCACAGGGTAGCCCTCGGGCTTATCTTTGATAAATTTGAAAATTATTTCTTAGAGTTGACACCTTAATTTATTTTTATTTGGGAAAATATAAGGAAAAATCCATTTGACTCTAATTATTATCCAAAGGAAAAGAGATCACTAGCCTTGAAACCAAAAAAGGATTTGAGGATTAGGTTTTTGATTTACTTTAACAAAATAAGTTTGGCCAATTTATATAAGAGTGACTTAAAATATATTTCATAAACAATTAAAGATGCGTGAGCAGTTTCTAATATGCGTGATCATTCAATCCATAAAATTAGAGTTAGAAATAAAAGAGAGTTAATATTACAATGAAATTCCAAACTTAGTGGATACATCCTCTAGCCCTTATGGGTTCTAGGAAAGTCACATTCCCCAAACTAATCCTAATAACAAAGTAAAAAGAAAATAAAGTAAAAGCAAATGATGAAAGTGATAGATGGGGGAGAGTTGGTCAGTTTTAATTGGATTTGATGTCACATCCCAACCTTATGAGACACGACAGTCTTAGAACATGAGGAGACATAAAGTCACCCATGCCCGTAGAACCCATTAACATATGACAATCATGCCTAGGATCTTACCGAACCTTCTTCATTAACTCATTTAAAACATTTAGATGAATACCATAATTTGCGAAAGACTTAAAGTAAATCGTTACATATAAAATCCATAAGGAGAAATAGTATAAATCTCTATAAGTATCAATTAACATTCCCGGAGCATCTAAAGACAAGACTTCATAAACATAGTATTAATGATACTCAGATAAGGAATTCCCAAGCGAAGTAGAATGTTTGAGCCATCACCTTGCCTCCTCACATTTGCTCACTTGGAACCACAAAAGGAAAAGGGGTGAGATAGATGATCTCAATAAGTAAACAAAAAGGCACATACATTATCACATATTCCTTTGAAAGGAAACACATAGCTTATACACATAGTTCATGGTTTATAACTCATGAATCAAGTTGCAATTTAAGCAAGGGTTCAATTTAGCAAGTTTGCAGAAATCACACTTACACAACACTTATAGAGTGAAGACTATACTCAATTCACTCAAAACACATCGAGGAGAGGTGGCCTTTGCCAAATTCCAACTCCTATCACATAGAAAGCATGAAGCTGATCAGGCTCCATGGCTAGAACCGCCCCTTCTAGCTGAGGTGCATACACTACCCCTATCCATTGGGTTAAGACCATGTGCACAGGTTCGATGAGTTACTCGCATCAGCACGAGGATTTTGCATAAAGGGTAAAGGTACCGTAGCTAGAGCTATTGGTAAACACAATTAACAATATCACATAAGGCAATAATAACATGTATTTCAATAACAATAGTAGTTTGGTTTTCAACAATAATACAATGAAAGTGTAGTTCTAGAAAGAATACAAGCTAGGGCGTTAATCACAAAAAAATTCTCATTGGATAAACAAAATAGTTTTGGACCAAATGTCCTTTGGCAACCCAAGCTTAACAAAGAAATCATATGATAAAATAAAAATGGAAAGAACTTGGGTTTCAAGATCACAAAGGTTCATATAGCAATATATCACATTCTTGTAACACAACAAAATGTTGTTTACACTTATAACATGAATACGATGTTTACTCACACTTGTAACAAAAACATTGTGTTTACTCACCTTGGGGTTCCTTTGCTCCTAATACTCATAGTCCCCTTTGCACTTCTAAGGCTCCTCAAACTCTAACATAATATTTGATTTAATACTTAGTATTTATTTACTCATGATGTTCCTATCCCATAACTACCCATGTACATATAACATACACATACACTTAGAGTCTATACATAGGTGTACTCATCACTTGCACGTGTCACATTGACTTAAAAGTCTTGCACACTTAGGCCTTATAGGCGCACATGAAAACACATTGCAATCATATCAATACCTTTTTAAGGTCATCACATTATCATTACTCCAATATCAATTCACTTGTGAATTATCTTAGTTCACTTTACACTTCCATACATGTCAACTTAACAATTAATTCTTCAAACATCATACTTAACTCTTATGATTCCTTTTACTTCATTAACTCATAACCATATATTCATCATCAAGTCATCATAACATCTAGTTCCATATTTCCTAATCACATTTGCATTCTAACCACAGTATAATATTAAGATACCTTAAGTATACCTTAAGTGTACCAAAACGCATTTAAGCTTATCTAGGATCATACCTTTAACTAACATGCAATTTCATCATCTACTATACATACATTCATGTCAATGATCACCAAGACAAATCACATAAAATTTATAAACATTTGGACACAATTATTCATGTAGGCCGAATGCATCATTAAGGTGAAAACCAAATTCTTATTCTTTTTGTGCTTTCCGTCTATTTCAGAAATATGCAAAAACATAGTTTGAACTAAGATTTTTCATATAAACATAACAAAAATCATTTTAGAACTTAAATCCATAATAATCGGCCACTATTGGTGCCATTAATATATAAAAATTCAAATCTTTTGCATTATAGTGCACAAAACATGAGTTTTCTTATTTTTGGTATTTTTCGGTCATTTTAGAAATATGCAAACAGGTTGTTTAAACCATTATTTTTCATTCAATCATTGAAAATATCAGTTTAGAACACATTCTTTCACAAATTGGCAGCCATAGATAGGGTTTATACAAAAAAATTTCCAAGTTCAAAGGCTTAGGTGCAAAAAATCATGAGTTTCCACGCTTTCCGCGCATTTCATTTATTTTAGCGATAAACAGACACATGATTCAAGTCATTGTTTTTCATCTAAACCAAATAAATATCATATTAGAACATCAATTCACACAAATCGGCAGCCATGTATTCATGAAAGAATAAAATTTTCCAATTTCCAAATCCTAACACAAAAACCTTGAATTCCTTTGTTTTTCGAAACATTTCGATCATCACAGAAATATGCAGAAATATTATTTCATGCAATATTTTTCATCAAAACAAATCAAAAATCAATTTAGAATGAAAAAAAGTACAAATCCCCCCCCCATGATGTTTATGCAATAAAATTGTGATTTTAAATTATAGAATTCACCTTTGGAGAAATCTTGCGGAAAGAATCATGTTTTCAGTAGAAAATAAATTTTCTCTCCCAAAAATTCACTCAAAACAGAATTGAATCTATAGAAATCAGTAATTAAACAATTCAAAATAATTTTCCCATAATTTATTTCATAGAAAACAGTTTAGAAATCGAAAGAGAATAAAAACTTACGATTACGGTCATAAAATCGAGAAACGGTAAAGTGTTTTTTATATTTCGGTAGAGAGAATTATTTTGAGAGGTTTTTCTGCCAGAATACAGAAAGAATAAAGGAATGGCTACTGGAAACCCTTGTTTGGCCGAAAATTAGAATATATATTAGGGTTGGAGTGGAATTTCCACTTTTACCCTTAATGAATTAGGTTAGGAGCATTTTTGTGTAGTGGGCTTTTGGGTATTTGGGCTTTTTCTTTAAAAATTTCGGCTGGATGGATTTAAAATGAAAATAATATTTTTCTTTTTAATTCTGGAATATTTTCCTCAAAAATATTTATTTAAAAATATTTTAAAAATACCCATAAAATTATTTTATGCTTAAAAATTGTTTTATGCATGAAAATTCATTTTATTTAAAATAAATTATTTTATGCAAATGCACTTCATGTAAATCATTTATTTCACAATGGCAACACATACTATGCATATATTAAAATAAATTTAATATACCACATACCCATCAATCATTTAGATCACAAATTCTCACACAAGCACACACTTAGCCTTATTAGTTCTAAATTAAGCAATTTATCATGAAAATTTCTAGGGTGGGTGTGGGTTGTTACATTCGATGTTTGAACTAAGTATGCTTGCCTATCCCTTTGAATGGTAATCAAAACCCACATTGTTCTCCCTTCTCACGAAGGGGTTAGTTTAACCTAGCCACTTTATCATGTTTTGATTGATTGATTAAAATAGGGTTGAGTTAATTAGCTAGCTACATAGATGAATTAATTTAATTAACTAAATAAAAGAGGCAAGGAAATCTAAACAAAAGAAAATTAAACGAAAAGAAGCTTATCTCAGATGACAGGTGGCGACTACCCTTAGACGGCGCGGTGGCTGGCCTTTGATGGTAGGCGGTGGCTAGCCTCTGATGGCTGACTGCGGCTAGCCTCGGATGGCTTATGGGCGGTAGATGGTGGCTAGCCTTTAACTTGTTAAGTAGGAATTAATAAAAAACACCCCAGCTTGCTTTGCAAAGCAAGCAACAAATGCAAAATCGTTTACTTGAAGTTAATACTTTTCAAGCTCTAGAAGTGGGTTCTTTGAAGTATGGAGAAGTCCTCTATATATAAGGAGAAGATTGAAGGATGAAAACACTGAAGTTTTGATGTGGGATTGCAAAAATAGTGAAATTTATAGGAGTTGCCACACAGGGCTTTACAGTGCCATAGAGATGTATGTGGCATTACAACAAAGCTCTCTGTAGTTGCATAGAGTGTTCTGCAGTAGTGTCGCAGATCTCTGTAGCAAAAGGCCTGTTTTTGCCTATTCTTGCTCGTTTCTTGTCCGTTTTCCATGGTTCTAATTCAATTGTATTCATTACTCAGTCCTAGATGAATTGAAGGGGTTTAAATGTCAAAAAGACATATTTTGATTTTTCCAATTTTCTAGTTCTAAGACTTTTTAGCTTCTAGAGGTTTGTTTACCAAGCCTAAGTACTTCTAAGGTTCAAACGCATGTTAGAAAGTGCAAAATTAAGGGTTCATAGCTGCCCCCTCATCAAAGTTATCTTTGTCTAAAAGGTGACTCTAATGACAGTGAACCTAAGGATGAGTGATGGTAACAGGAACCAAATTAATGTCTAGGTTAAAGTTTAAACATTTGGCTAAAAGGTGTGGTTGAATTTTAATGAAGATGCTCCCGGTATATTTGGGAGATCTGTTGGTTGGTAGCATTTGGTTGTTGTCCTTTTTAGTAGGAGTTAAAAGTGATATTCTTGTCTAGTTGGAATGATAATCTTGTCTAGTAGGAAAGAAGATGACCCTATCTAGTAGGAATTGACAAAATTGTGATCTTATCTGATAAGAATGACAATCATGTCTAGTGGGAAAGAAGGCGACCCTATATGGTAGGAATTGACAAAATGGTGATCTTGTCTAATAAGAATGACGATCATGTCTAGAAGGAAAGAAGGTGACCCTATATGGTAGGAATCAACAAAATGGTGATCCTATCGGGTAGAAATAATGACGACCCTATCTGGTAAAAATCAGTAAAGAGGTGATCCTATATAGTAGGAATTGGTAAAGTGGTGATCCTGTCTAGTAGGAATAAAGTGGTGGTCCTTTCTAGTAGGAATGAAAAGTGATGATCCAGATACCTATCTGGTAGGATAAAAAAGATGACCATCCTATCTAGTAGGAACGGTAAAGAGAACTATCCTATCTGGTAGAAACAGTAAAAGTAGTGGTCCTTTCTGGTAGGAATGAAAAGTAATGATCCTGTCTGGTAAGATAAAAAAGATGACTATCTTATCTAGTAGGAATGGTAAAGATAACTATCCTGTCTAGTAGGAATAGTAAAAGTAATGGCCCTTTCTAGTAGGAATGAACAGTGATGATCCTGTCTGGCATGATAAAAAAGATGACAATCCTATATGATAGAAATGGTAAAGATAACTCTACTGTCTAGCAGGAACAGTAAAAGTAATGGTCCTTTCTGGTAGGAATGAAAAGTGATGATTGTTGCATGATTTCTGCAAGTGCACAGGTTATGAACAAGTAATATAGTAGTTAAACAAGTATCGATCCCACGAGGAAGAGTTGACAAGTACCAAAACTATGAATATTCTATTATTTAGACTATCACACGAAAAGTCTTGTGATTTAAATTAAACTAGATATTTCGTGCTATTGCACATATAAGTAAAGTGTAAATAATTGAACTTAAAAATCACCTCAAGATAAAATTCCCAGCTAGTGGTGAGGTCACAACGGTCCCACTTAAAATCCACTTTCCTAGACAGAATATTATCAAGATAAGTAATTTAGTAGTACAATAACTTACTAAAACTATACCCAACAATAGAATAATTAATTATAAAATTTAAACAACTAATTCAATATATGTAAATCCTAGGATTTAGATTTCATCAATTAATTACCTATGGTGTTCTTATGCTTGCTTGGTTGGTTTAATTTTATTAGAATTAATGATTAGATTTTCTCTTAATTATGTGAAGTTCTCTCTCAAGATAAATTACAAGTATTCATGTTAACTTTATGTCTAGTCTTGTGATCACAAGCAATTAACATAAACCTATTAAAATTTATGGAAATCCTTTTATCAATCACAAGGGAGTATTCTAATCTTTAAGCAATACATACCCTAGGTCTAATATCTTAATAAACTAATATTATGCTTCCACTCTCGCTACTTCATATAATATCTTTAAACATGTAAATAGTGATCAATTATTCACAAGCATTAAGTCCTAAAATAAAAGATTAATTCCAATAATCAAAACACTCAATCGATCAATTATAGAACACCATAAAATAATCGAGAGATTATATCTAAATCCTAGAAAAATAAATCTAGCTACTCATAGTTAAAAAGGAAGAAACAATTAAATTAACAATAAACATAATAACAACTTATAATTAAATTCAAGAATAGAGTTTAGAAAGAACTTGTTTTGGGATACATCTTTGATGAACTCAAGCTTCAAAAAACTCCTATTATTGATCAAAATAATAATAAAAGAAATCTACTCTAAGAAAGCATATGAAAATCTCTCTACATCTAATTTGAATTATGATTTTGGAGAAGGGAGGTAATGCCTATTTATTGGCAAATTTCATCTTCATTTTCAACCATATTGCATCATTGATTGCATCATTATTTTCATGATATCATCGCCTGCATCATTTATTTCATAACATCATCACTTGCATCATTTATTTCATGACATCATTGTCTACATCATTTATAAAATGACATCATTGCCTATATCATGACATTATTCCATCATTGTGATATCATTTGATATACAAAAATAAAATAAAAATACTAAAAATATATTATAATTTATTTATCAATTGTAGAACTATTTGTTTTTAAAAATAAGTAATAATATTATTACATTCTTGAGAACTGAACTAAAATTTGAGTTTAAACAAATAAAATAACTCTAAAAATATAGAGTTATCACACCCCCAAACTTAAGTTTTTGCTTATCCTCAAGCAAAAGAAAATTCAAAAACTAAACTAGTGCACTTTCATAGGAAATTACAATTGTATTTAGTGTATGCAACAAGCCTTTAAACCCCTAGGTGTCCCATAGAGGACAAGTTATAGTCTTGTGAGGGCTTCTAGTGGTGATACCCATAAACACCTATAAAACTTTAAATTTTTAACAGTTTATAATAAAATATCACAAGAAGGAAAGTTAATCCTCTCATGCTTATATTGAATAATTTTTGAAAGGCCTCAAGAAATTAATATTTATAAACAACATATTAGTAGCATTGCAAGTCAAGCTTCTATCTTAGATTCAAAACAATCCTTATCTTAATCATGCATTGAATAACCATGTATTAAATCAACCGCAAAGAAATTGTTGCACTTCAAATAGGCATATACACACTAATATCTTTAAATGCCTCTATCAAAAGATATAAAATATATGTACAAATCTCATAAGCATGTTAATGCAAACAATCTCCACTAATGGAATTCATAAATCAAGAGAGATCAATAGGTCTTCACTAGGCTTGTAATGGAGATAACACAAGGTCTTTTGGCTGAACAAAGAAAAGGCTAAATGAACAAAAGTAAGATAATTCTGCCAAGTTTACAAAAATCAATAGCTCAAATAAAGGGATTTTGTTAATGAAGGATCCCTTTTATCTTAAGTACCATTCTTCTTCAATGTTTTCTTCTTTTTTATTTTTTATTTTTTTCATCAACAACATTATTCTAAAGATAAGCAAGAATTACTAACTTTTATTTTATTCACTTTTCTTACTTTCCCCCAAACTTATTTTAAGCAAAAGGTGATCTTTTACAATGAATAATACTCTCGGTTATTAGAGATCCTTATTTTCTTTTAAAACTTCAATAATTCCCTTTTCTTCGTTAGAATGTAAACTTGACAAAATTATCTCACAAATAGGGTAAAGGATAACAACTAAGGTTAATTAACAAAGAAAGAAAGCTAAAATTAACAAGGCACAAAAGGGTAAACTACGGGAAAAAATTAAAATAATGGTAGATATAAGTAATAGGCTAAACAAACAATGCCTAAATCATATCTCTCATTCAAAATGAAATCAAAATTTCACCTCAAAAGTTTGCAAAAACATGTTCTAAGGTAGGTGAGGCAAATGAAGATAAAAAATATATAGAAGCCCTCTCTAAGTAAGCATACACAAATTCAATGCAATCAATATAATGCAAAGCAAAACAAAACATAATCTTAATAAAAGTTAATTTCTTACCCAAAATAGTTGCTCAACCTAAAATACTTTAATAAATTGTTCATAAATATGAATTATAATCTATCATTGGCCTTTTATCAAATTATTTAACACAAGCATATTTTTATTAATAAAAAAGAAAATTTTAAATTTATTCATCAAAACACAAAAGAAATGACTGAAAATAAAAAACAAATTAAACCTCTCCAAACTTGCAATGGACATTATCCTCAATGTCAAAGAAATAAATCAAAAGAAAGAAAGTACTCCCTCTTATAGAATAGTGGATTCCAAATTTTAAGCAGGACCTGATTCCACTTTCTTATTTCTTATAAAATATCATGAAACAGCACTAAAAGCAAGCATGAGAAACTAATCACACAAAAAGAAAACATCATTTTTTTTAATTTTTTATTTTGGAAACTAGAAAAAGAAAAAAAAAAGAGAAAAAGAAAAAATACAGATATGTATCAAGAGCACAAAAAGCACTCTTTACTCTGCCATCTTGTATATATAACTCTTCAGTTAGTTAGTTAGTTAGGTTTTCTTTTCTCTTTTTTTTTTGAAAAGGAAAATCACAGAAATTTAAGATGCGTATCAAGAGTACAAAAGTAACTCTTTACTCAGCCATCTTACATTTGGTGAATCAGACCTAAAACTTTGCTTGATCAGGTACAACAAAAAACACATACAAGAAAAATGCGAAAAAAAAAATACAAGAGTTAGGGAAGTTACAATCGAAGATTCAGATTTAGTCCTCGCTTCTTACTGCTACTAGCCCTCGGGTGCCAAACTACCTGCGCCATCAATGAATCAGGTTTAGATTTAAAGTTTTACAATTGATCAATCAATTGATCAATAGTTGAAGCAAAGACTAGGATGCATCGACTCGCTAGTGTCATAAAACCCTATTCCACAGCATGATCGAGAAAAGATAACAAACCATTATAAAAACCATCAACATTAAGTAATCCCAATGGCTTATGAAGAATAGTTAATTGGGTCCAAGATGCAATAGTGAAGATATCTTCAAATGTTTCTAAACCACCAGGTAATGTGATAAAAGCATCAACATTGAGATTCATGTATGCCATTTGTTCGTACATGCTTATGACTTATAACTCATTACCTATAGTTCCACCAGTGATATGTTTATTTCAAGCCAAAGCCTTTAGAACTATTCCTAAGACTTTACTACCTCTAATATATGCATAACTTGCGACACAACCCCTTAACCCTAAACTACCTTCCTCAAACACCAAATTAATTTTTCATTCAGCTAAAATCCTACTAAGTTCATTAGCTGCTGTCAAGTACTCTCTTTTCTTGCTAGAGTTTAGACTACAAAAGACACAAATAGTTTTAAATTTGCATGTTGAGGGTTCTGCCATTTTCTCTCACAGATATCTTAAAAGGATTGTGTGCATATCGATAATAATGAATGTGCATATAAAGAAAATAGAAAAGTAAAAGAACAGTTCAATGGGGTAAAATAGTTGTTGATAGAAAAAAAAATAAAAATAATAAAAACAAAAAAAAATCAATGCTGTATGTACAAATGTCAAAAAAAATGTTTGAAAAACTAAAAAAAAAGCCAAACATTGAAAGACTAAAAAGCTGATGAAAGTAGAAAAATCTGCAACGTGTGTACAAAAGTCAAAAAGAAAATATTGAAAAGCTAAGAGTAGACATTAAAAGACTAAAAAGCCTATGAAAGTAGAAAAATCAAAAAGAAAATCTAGGTGCCAAAAATTCAAAAAGTACTGCAGGATGTAGAAAATTAATGCATTAAAAAATAAATAAAAAAAGTTAGTGATACACCTAATTATGAACAGTAGTTATGATTTTGGCTCACTTCTTCCTCTAGTTTTATGTCCAGTACGACTTAAATGTCTTCTATGAGTTGAGGATAGGCTTCTCATCCACTTTTCTTATTAACTAGCAAACAGAGTCTTTTAATGTTAGATTCTCTAAACTGTAATGCTGTTTCTCTTCTTTGAATAGTTTTCATAAATCTAAAAGAGTACGTTGAACTTGTCCACAAGGATGCGTCTAAAGAGTCTGTAGGATATTATCCAAAGACTCCTTACTCAATCCAACCTTTATATATTTAATTTTGTTTTCTTGATTTATGGATGCAAATCCAATGTTTTTACAGCGTATGCTGCAATTCCATCTTGCACACTTGTAGTAGACTCCCATTCTCTTAACTGTCCTCTTCTTTGAGTAAGAACTTCTCCCCATACCTGGCAAACATTTAATAAATGAGTCATGAAGCTCACCTGCCAATCATACTTTGGCTTCTATAATCCAACAAATATCCTTGGGAAGATTGAAACGCCTAAATGCCTTCATTCTTTCCAGTCTGCATTCATCAATTTTCCTGAGTACATCTTAGGGAAGAGTTGGAAACCTATTTTTTAGTGCTGCAAGAGATGCTTCCATATCTAATTAACTTAGTTAAGAAAACAAAAGAGAAAATTTACAATGAAACAACTAAACAAAAATAAAAGAAACCTAATAAAGAGAAAACTTGGGTTTCCTCCTAATAAGTTATTTAATAACTCACAAACAAAACTAAAGCAAAATTAAAATAAAAGGAAACAAACAAAAGAACAAAAGGAATTAAAAAGAAGTGAAAAAAAAAGTTAGAAATTTGGGTTGCCTCCCAAACTGCTTAATTTATAGTCTTTAGCTTGACTATAGCTAGATCTTCATCATAAAGGATAATACACAAAGTATATCATCCCGATAATCACAGAAAGATAGACTTTTGCTAATTTTAATGAGTCAAGCCAGCTTGATTTCAGCCTGCATGGAAAAAAGTTAAGACATAAATTATTTAATATTTTATAATTAGGCTCATAATTTCCAAAAGCTTTCAAACGAGCTCTTTTTCTTGCCCTGAATTTTCTCAAGAAATTGAGATAAGAAGGTAGTGGTGTTGAATCAAGAGTTGGTGAGTGCTCAGTTAATGGTGGTGAATGTTTCTTCTTTTCTTCCAAGTCATCAAATTGATATTCTCTATGGTCTGGAATATTTGGTGTTGTTTTCACTAAACAAACTGAAAGAATTTCCTTTGAGTTTTCCTTTTCAAATACCTCTTTAATTTCCCCATCAATTTCAACCACTCCATAGATATTATCCATGAGAGAAGGATATTTGAAATTCTTAGGCAAATTGGGCTCAATCTCTTCCTTTTTATCTTGCTTGCTTGAAGTATCTGGTTGATCAATCATCTCTTCTACATCATTACTCAAAATAAATTACTAAGCATTGCTCTCTAGAATGTTCTTCAATTTGGCTTGTCAGGTTACCATGTCCTTTAATATCTAATGGACTAGTGAATTGTTCCATTTGTACATCAAAATTTGTATTGTGACTAGTCCATTGATTCATCCTATCTTCCACTTTTTCATATCGTTCGTAAGTAGCATTCATCAATCTTTGCAATGCTACTTCAGAAGATGGTTTGTGCTCTTTAAATGGTGCACAGTTTTGAAAATCATATTGATAAGGATTCCATGAATTGTTCCCTTAATTGCATTGGTTTTCCCATGAAAGGTTTGAATAGTCACTCCATCCTAAGTTGTTTATGTTGGAATATGGATAATTTTCATACCTGTTATAATTTGGGAAAAATTGTACCTGCTCTGCATATTGGCACTCATAATGTAAATGATTACCTCCACACAGATCACAACTTAAACATGAATTAAATGGAGTATTAGCATACAAAATTTATCAATTAAGTTAACCAATGCATCAATTTTAGCATTTAACTTACTAAAACCATCCTCACCATATATGCTTATTGCTCTATTTAGCATCATTCCTCCGTCACACCATTACTAGTTATGGAAAGCCATCCTTCTTTTCTTTTTTTTTATTCTTTTTTTTTATATAAAAGTTTTGCAAAATAATAAAAAAATAGAAAAGAAAAACAAAATCTAAAGTAATCGAGTATATCAATCTATTGATATTGTCAAAAGTCACCTTCCTCGGCAACGGCGCCAAAAACTTGTTGCATGATTTTTGCAAGTGCACAAGTCATGAACAAGTAATATAGTAGTGAAATAAGTGTTCATCCCACGAGGAAGGGTTGACAAGTACCAAAACTATTGAATATTCTATTATTTAAACCATCATACAAAAAGTCTTGTGATTTAAATTAAACTAGATATTTAATGCTATTGCACAGGTAAGTAAAGTGTAAATAATTAAACTAAAAAATCACCTTAAGATAAATTCCCAAGTAAGTGGTGGGATCACAATGGTCCCACTTAAAAATCACTTTCCTAGATAGAATATTATTAAGATAAGTAAATTAGTAGTACAATAATTTACTAAAACTATTAATATGATGCAAATATGTATACCTAAACTAACCAATTAATAGTTAATTTTGTGTTTGAATGCATGAATTTTATCTTTAAACTGGTGCTTTTAATCTTGTTTTTAAGTATTCTTTAAGTAATCTAGGTAACTCTCAAAGGATCAAGGGTTCTATCCTTGAAAAGGAAGAAGTTTTGCAAGGATTAACTAAGACAAGCCCATGCCGACTCATCCCAGGCTGTCACGAGTCATAACAGTAGCCTTCTGTGCTAACTAGTCATAGCAGCCTATGGTGTTGAGTCATCCTTCCCCTGTGTCGAGTAGTTACAGCACCCTTTCAAGGCACCCTTTCATTTTGACACCCTTTTCAAAGAGGCACTTCATGGGACACCTTAGGGTTTATAAATACTTAGATTTGGCTTCATTTTGGAGGGGAGATACTATTGTATTACATAGGAAAAAAATTACTTAAAATCCTTGTAAACACCTTATTAGAATTAAGTACTTGGTTTCTATCAGGTGTCCTTCCAAAAGGCACTTCAAGCTCAAGAATTGTGCAAGTCATTTCCTGAAGAATAAAGGAGTCTTCATTCATCACTCTTTCTTCCTTTCTTCTATCTTTCTTTTACAATTCAATAATGAATGCTTGCATTATTTCTATATCATATTTTACCATGTACTTAGTATAATAGATTGTTAGAATTACAATGATGAATTAACTTTATGAACTACATTCTTAATATGCATGAATGATTTAGTTTCAATTGAGTGCTTAATTATGTTGTGTATGCTTGATCACCATATGTAACTTGTTAATCAATTTATTCACAACGAGAGTTGGGATAACTTGGTGGAAATGCAATTGAAATTACTTAAAGGATAGGAAAGTACATAGAGACAAGAAATCCACTTTGAAGGGTTAAAGAATTGGCATGGAACTTAATGGTTTTTGTTTATCTCTACAATGTCATGAGAGTGCTTGTAGACTCTAAATGAAAATACCCTTAATTGACAACGAGAGTTGCTTTTAAGGACTGATGGTCATATTCTTCAATCATTGCATGTGTTTATATGTTGTTAACTTTTATAGTTCAAAATTAATTCTGAATTGTAATTCTATTATTCATTATTATTGTTATTAATTAAAGTAATAATAAAACTTTAGCATTTTAGATTAGATAGAATAAATCAACATCTTTTGTTTGTTGTTTACCTATCCATCTTAGTAATTACCTAGTTAATATAAAATTACTCCAAATTCCCTAGAGTTCAACACCCTACTCACTCTATACTTAGTCTTAGAGACTAGGGTATTAAATTTGACCCACATCAAATTTTGGCGCTGTTGCCGGGGAATTTGATTAGAATTTTTATTAACTTAGGGTAGTAAAAAGTTGTTTTAGGCTTTTATTTTCTGATTTTAATTAAAAAAATAAAATTTTAGACTGAGTTCGTGCCGAGTCGTGCCCATAGGATATGACTCGTGACAGAATCCATCTGCGTGAGTCAGCCCCATGGTGCCGACTTGGTACAATTAACAGATTTGGAAATACTCGAAATTTTGAGTTTTTACACTAATTTTTCTTTTCTTTTCATTCCTAATTCAATTGTAATTTATTTTATTCTTATTTTTGGTCAAAAACTAACTTATTCAACACTCTTTTCCCAAAACAAATCAATGAAAAGTTGTTTCTTTTCCAAAAAGAATCACACCTCTTCCCAAAATATATGACTTTTCACATCACACTCTTACACACCTATATAACCCTAACCCTTACAACACCACTCCCCTACTCTTTCTTTTTAGATTTTGAAAACACAAATCCTAATATTTAAATAATTCTTTCTTCTATTTTAAACATTATCTTCTTCATTCATCATTCACACATTACACTATATTCACTCATAGTTGCAAAATCTTTCTATTTTTCTTCTTTATTTTCTAACCACAAGCAAGTATGGGCAAGACCAAAGGATCAACTTCTTTAAGGCCTCAAGAAGAGAAATAAGAGGAAGACCTTGCATTAATGTATAAGTCCTCATTCCTAGTCACTCACATGAAGAAGGAGCCAAGTTCTCTAAAATCAAACGTAGAGAAATTGTATCTTGTAAGTATTTTCCTCCCTCTTTAATTTGTGATGTTTGCATAGAGGAAGTATTCAATCAAGTTCTTACTTCTTATGGTTTGAAAAAGCTTGTAAGTATGCAAGAGCATTCCTATAGCAATCTTGTTTATGAGTTCTTTAGTACACTTGATATCAATGCTACAAATTCTCAAATTCTAGAATTTAGATTGCTTGGCCAACCTTACCAATTAACTTATAATTTTATGCAAAAAGTTTTTGGTTTTAAAAGGAGTGGTGTTTGTGATATCACTAATATTTTTAATTTTAATGACTTTTGGACATTCTTAACTGATATAGAAACCCCTTTTGAACCTAAAAAGGGGAAAGTGATGTTCATCAAGGATTTGAAATTATGGATGTTGCATAAAGTCATTACATGTGTTATTTTTAGTAAAACTGAAACTAATAGAGTAACTGTTCAAGAGCTCTTTTTGATGTGGTGTGTTCATAAATCAAAGCAAGTGTGTTGGACATATTGGATTTTTAATCAACTCCTTATGTGTGTTACACATAAGGAGCATCCATTAACACATGGTCATATTGTTACAAGTATTACTAAGGGGTTTTCATATTAATTGCTCAAACTTTCCTTATGTTGTCAAATACTCATATTTCACAAAGCAAGCCTTCGTAAGAGGTGAGGTTGTGGATGCAGATTTTAACCATGTTGTAGCTTACACACGATCTTGTTGGAAGGGGTTACGTCACCCTATTTATAATTCGGATGAAGACTTCGATGATGATGTTCCACCACCTAGAGACCTACCACCGTCAAGAGCCCAATCAATGGTTCAACTTGTATTGCCACCATCATCCTCTACTCAAAGAGAAGTAAGTGGCTCCACTCTTAGTGACCACTAACTTTTGGAGGAGATCTTGGCAAACCAAAGGAGCATGCAACGTCAACTTATTGCCTTAAAGGCTAGGAACCAAAGGATGGAGCGCACGTAATATAGTATGGACTATAAATTACGTAAGTTCTTTAGCTACTCCAGGTATGACATTCCTTCACCACCACCACTTGATGCTCAATGAGGTATGTTTTTCTTCCATTCTCCATCATCTTTACTTTTCTTCACATTGGGGACAATGTGAATTTCAAGTATGGGGGAGGGATCGAATGATGAAGTTTGAAGCTTTTTATTTATTTTTGTTTTAATATTTTATTTTGTTTTTCATTTTATGCATTTTTAATATATTTTGCATGTTTGTTGTTTTGTTTAGTTTAGTATTTTACAATTTGCATCAAGAATTTTTGTCCTTTTACTTGAGTTTCTCCATGTTATTATATCTTGATTAGGTTTTCTCATTCTATTTTCTAACTAATTTGATGATCATTTTTGATAAATGCCCAATTGGTAAAATTCTTAAGTCTTTTTTAGTATTTGTTAAGATTTTGTCTTTTTATCTCACTCTTATTGCTTCTAAAGATTTCTAATTATCTAGTCAATTTTCTAATCTTGCTTAATTGTCGAAATTGATATAAGTTAAGTCTTTGAATTTGCATGAATTAAGTTGCCTAAAGGAAACTATAGCCGTAATACGAGTTATGCATTAGTCAATAATGGATGAGGTTACTAAAAGAACTATATTTGTTTGCTAATAAAAAAATACATATTGAGTAAGTTGTGTACAAATGAGTTTGTTCCTTAGTTGCATTCAATTTGAAAGATATGTATGGTATGCCTATTAAATATGTATATTGAGTAAGTCATGCACGAATGAGTTTGCTCCTTAGTCGCATTCGATTCGAAAGATGTACCTTATTTAATTGCAATAAAAAAAAGAGAGAGAAGAATAAGTAAACTATGTGTCTAAAAATGCCATGAGACTTATTGCATTCTTGCGTGTGCTTTCTCTTATCCCAAAGAAGGCTACTTGACTTTATTGAATTCTCAACTTAATGCATTGACATTTTGACTAGAAAAGCATAATTAGGTCCTTAACTAAATAATTGAATAACTTTGTTACCAATAGAGATGAGATAATTAGACAAAGCTCAAAATTTATGCTATAAGACTTGTCATCCTTTACCATTGTTAGGCACTAAGAACCATATCATCAATATATTGGCCATATACTCCTTAAATAAATTTTGAAGATTGTTTAATCAAGATTATTACATAGTTATCTTGGAGAAACTAAGTAATTTCTTTGTCTCTTCCCTCTTTGTTCTTGCTTGAGGGCAAGCAAGGTTTAAGTATGGGGGAATTTGATATGATGCAAATATGTATACCAAAACTAATCAATTAATAGTTAATTTTGTGTTTGAATGCAAGAATTTTATCTTTAAAGTGGTGCTTTTAATCTTGTTTTTAAGTGTTCTTTAAGTAATCCAGGTAACTCTCAAAGGATCAAGAGTTCTATGCTTGAAAAGGAAGAAGTTTTGCAAGGATTAGCCAAGACAAGCCCATGCCAACTCATCCCAAGCTGTCACGAGTCATGACAGTAGCCTTTTGTGCTGACTAGTGACAAAGTGTGTTGACTAGTGACAGCAGCCTATGGTGCCTAGTCATCCTCCCCCTGTGCCGAGTAGTTACAACACCTTTTCAAGGCACCCTTTCATTTTGACACCCTTTTTAAAGAGGCACTTCATGGGGCACCTTGGAGCTTATAAATACTTAGATTTGGCTTCATTTTGGAGGGGAGATACTATTGTATTACATAGGAAAAACTTACTTAAAATCCTTGTAAACACCTTATTAGAATTAAGTACTTGGTTTATATCAAGTGTCCTTCCAAAAGGCTCTTCAAGTTCAAGAATTGTGCAAGTCATTTCCTAAAGAATAAAGGAGTCTTCATTCATCAATCTTTCTTCCTTTCTTCTATGTTTCTTTTACTATTCAATAATGAATGCTTGCATTATTTCTATATCATATTTTACCATGTACTTAGTCTAATAGGTTGTTAGAATTGCAATGATGAATTAACTTTATGAACTACATTCTTCATATGCATGAATGATTTAGTTTCAATTGAGTGCTTAATTATGTTGTGTATGCTTGATCACCATATGTAACTTGTTAATCAATTTATTCACAACGAGAATTGGGATAACTTGGTGGAAATGCAATTGAAATTTCTTAAAGGATAGGAAAGTACCTGGAGACAAGAAATCCACTTTGAGGGGTTAAAGAATTGGCATGAAACTTAATGGTTTTTGTTTATCTCTATAATGTCATGAGAGTGCTTGTAGACTCTAAATGAAAATACCCTTAATTGACAACGAGAGTTGCTTTTAAGGACTGATGGTCATATTCTCCAATCATTGCATGTGTTTATATATTGTTAACTTTTATAGTTCAAAATTAATTTTGAATTGTAATATATTGTTCATTATTGTTGTTATTAATTAAAGTAATAATAAAACTTTAGTATTTTAGATTAGATAGAATAAATCAACATCTTTTGTTTGTTGTTTGCCTATCCATCTTAGTAATTACCCGGTTAATATAAAATTGCTCCAAATTCCCTAGAGTTTGACACCCTATTCATTGTATACTTAGTCTTAGAGACTAGGGTATTAAATTTGACCCATATCAACTATACCCAACAATAGAATAATTAATTACAAAATTTTAAAAACTAATTCAATATATGTAAATCCTAGGATTTAGATTTCATCAATTAATTACCTATGGTGTTCTTATGCTTACTTGGTTGGTTTAATTTTATTAGAATTAATGATTAGATTTTCCCTTAATTATATGAAGTTCTCTCTCAAGATAAATTACAAGTGTTCATGTTAACCTTATATCTAATCTCGTGATCACAAGCAATTAACATAAACCGATTAAATTTTATGGAAATCCTTTTATCAATTACAAAGGAGTGTTCTTATCTCTAAGCAATATATACCTAGGTCTAATATCTTAATGAACTAATATTATGCTTCCACTCTCGCTACTTCACATAATATCATTAAACATGTAAATAGTGATCAAGTATTCACGAGCATTAAGTCCTAAAATAAAAGATTAATTCCAATAATCAAAACACTCAATCAATCAATCATAGTACAACATAAAATAATCGAGAGATTACATCTAAATCCTAGAAAATAAATCTAGCTACTCAAAGTTAAAAAGGAAGAAACAATTAAATTAACAATAAACATAATAACAACTTATAATTAAATTCAAGAATAGAGTTTAGAAAAAACTTATTTTGGAATATAATCTTTGATGAACTCAAGCTTCCAAAAACTCCTCTTCTTGATCAAAATAATAATAAAAGAAATCTACTCTAATAAAGCATATGAAAATCTCTACATCTAATTTTTACTACTTTGAATTATGATTTTGGAGAAGGGAGGTAATGCCTATTTATCGGAAAATTCCATCTTCATTTTCAACCATATTGCATCATTAATTGCATCATTATTTTCATGTCATCATTGCTTGCATCATTTATGTCATGACATCATCACCTGCATCATTTATTTCATGACATCATTGTCTACATCATTTATAAAATGACATCATAGCTTGAGTCATGACATTATTGCATCATTGTGATATCATTTTGATATGCAAAAAAAAATAAAAATACTAAACATATATTATAATTTATTTATAAATTGTAGAACTATTTATTTTTAAAAATAAGTAATAATATTATTACATTCTTGAGAACTAAGCTAAAATTTGAGTTTAAACAAATAAAGTAACTCTGAAAATATAGAGTTATCAATGATCTTGTCAGATAGGATCAAAAAGATGACCATCCTATTTGGTAGGAATGGTAAAGATAATTGTCTTGTCTAGTAGGAACAATAAAAGTAGTGCTCTTGATCTTGAGATTGATTTTTTAAAAGAGATTGATTCAAATTGATAGGGTTGATGATTTGTCTTACTTTAAGAGTTTGACGATCCATCTTGATTTAATGCAAAAATGCTAGATAATTATGCAATGATCAGATACCTTGAACTTGTGAAGGGTCAGCCTGATATAAAAGTGTTGATAGATGCCCCCATTTCAAAAAGGTGAATATTTAGAAGGGAGGTGCCCCATTAAAGGAAAGCTTTTTAGTCATTTAGTTTTTTGTTGATTAGCTAACTTAGAAGTGAAATGGGCATATAAAGTATGAGGTTAGTTGGTCAATGGTTCTTAGTTCAACCAAGAAAGAAGTCATTCTAGGAGGTCAAGCAAGGTGTTGTCTTGGAAAAGATCAGGCTATTCAGTTTAAAAGACATAGATAGGTCTGACTTTAGAGAAGATTTGGTTTGAGGCTATATTAAAGAGCTTACTTAGAAGAGCCAAGTCTTCAAAGATGATTAGGTTGGAAGGTTTAGGGAAGGTTAGTTTATGGGGCTTATCCTTAAAGAAGTTCACATTGAGGGCTTAGTCTGGTCTTACACTTCGGCTTGATTAGGTTATGACCTTTAGAGAGTTCATTTGGAAGGCTCGATCAAGTTCTACCTTAGGCTCAATTAGGTTATGGCCTTTGAGGAGTTCATTTGGAAGGTTTAGTTAGATTTAGAAGACTCAATCAGGTTATGAAACCTACTTAGGAAGGCTCGGTTAGATTTGGCCTTATAGGAGATTACGGTCTTCATAAATGAAGGCTTTTTGGAGTGGGCTTCACAGTGAAAGCTTTCAAGCTTTGGTTTTATAGTAGAGGCTTTTAGTTTGGGTTTCATGGTGAAAGCTTTTGAGCTTGAACTTTATGGTGAAGGCTTTTTGATTTAGGCTTCATAATGAAGGCTTTTAGGCTTGCACTTTAGGTGAAGGCTTGAAGGCTTTTTGTAAAAGGCTTTCAGGTCTTGAGGATAATTTGTCATCTTAGGCTTTTTTATAAGGGTGCTTTAGACTTCTTTGGAAGATGGTTGGGTTCATCTTAGGTATGTTGCCACAGGTTTTAGTCGTAAGGATACTGCAGGCTTATGGATAAGGGTTTGCCCTTTGTCATGGTTGCATCAGTCTAAGAGGATTAAGTTGAGAATAATTTATAGGCCTTGGGAGACTTTGATCTAAAGGATCATGTGTTTTGCTGAGGAGGCTTGACCTTTCAAGGATAACGAGATGTTTGCGAAAGAGGCATGGGATGCGCTTTGACTTATTCAAGCCTTTCTTTTGCGAGACAAGACTTAATTTTAGTTTTGCCAAAGAAAAATTGGCTTTTAGGATTTTTGGTTCTCCATATAGGGTTAGCCCTTAGAAGGTGATGAGACTTTGCTAAGGAAAATAAGGTATGAGGCTTGAGTTAGAAATGACAGGATGGTACATTTTGAAGTTTAGGAATATTCAAAGGTGGGTTGGACATTCTGAAAAGGATCGAGGAGGTTGTATGATTTGCTATTTGTAGCATGATTCATGGAAAAGAATAAGCCAAGCTAATCTTGTCATTTTGAGATTGAAGAGACAATTGAGGTGACACTATTGAATGTAGATGAAATATTAGTTAAAAGGAAGTGCTCTAAGAAGTGGCTAAAGGACTAGCTAGAAAATACAACTTAGGGATATGCTCCCACTGAGAGATAGGAACATGATAGATAGGTAAGTGATGTAAGAGATTAGGCATTAGCTCTTTGAACTAAGTGCAGGATGAATTGACAAGTGATGATGATGACCTATAAAGAAATGCCCTTATTACGAGATAAGAGCATAGAAGACAATATCACTTTAGAAAATAAACCTCTAATGAGGAAGGATAATTTTGGAATATATACGATGAGACAGATTGATTAAAGACAACTTTGGGCACCTAGGAAGATGACTGGGATGAGCTTTCTCTCTTTCTCTCTTTCTTTTCTTTTTTTTTTCTTTTTTAGCTCTAGCTTTTGCCTGAGCTGCCCTTTTGAGTTTTCAACTTAGTGAACTTAGAATAATGAAATTTAGGAGAAGACATTCCACCATGATTTGCTGCTTTTCTTCACTTTGAGGGGCTCTGAACTTTTAATTTTGAATTTGATGAACATGTTGTCCCTTGGTGAGGTGTACCATTTGATTACCCAAAGTGTAATGGGAAATTACATTGAACTATTTTTTGTGCTTCAACTATTTGATGGGAGGTCAATTTCTTGATCTTCTTTGGTCAGAAGCTAGCAAAGCGATTGTTGAAAGCACCTCAATTCTAACATGTACTAGTTATGGTGAATTTTTAATCGACTGTTCATTTCCTTTTTTTTTTTTCAAAACTCATCTAAGTTTAAAACAAGAAAGACAAGTGCACAAATAATTAAAAAAAATATGGATGTTCTATTATAATGGAAATTTTTATTACATGATAACAAAAAGGGATTGACATGATTGATGAAAAAATACACAGAAAAGAAAATAAGATGATAGATTTAGACTCAAATTTAGACTTTGACTTTGATATTTGGACTTAGACTCAAACTCAAACTTGGAATTAAATCTCAGACAGGTTAGATTAGCTGCACTTGAACTCTTCTATGTCATGCCACTTAGGGCTGAGGTAAGGTGGGGTTGAATTGAGTTCAGGTTCTTCATCACTACTCGGGTTGGCGGTGGTGAATTTAGATTGAAATATAGCACTTTGGATGCAATCTTCAACCTTTGATGTAGTTGCAACCAAAGCTTTGAAAGTGGATAGGTATTGGGTTGGCAAGTGGACTCAGTAGGCTGGAAGTAGGTTCTTAACAAGGATGTCCACTTGTTCTTACTTTATTTGTCTGCTTACCATTTGAGCAGCTTTGGCCTTCCATCTTGTAAGGAACATAAAGAAGGATTCCTGTAGAAGCTACTTGGTAGTTTCTAAGTCATGCCTAGTGACATCTATTTCACCATTGTAATGATAATGCTTGATACAGGCATGAAAGATATCATCCCACGTCCTTTTTTGGCTCTTGTCTAGTGAAAGGAACCATCTCTTAGTAGCACCGGTTAGTGATTATTGGAACAGATGAGCAAAGAGCTCATGGTTAACTCCCAAAGGCTTTATTGCCCCTACATATGTCTTGATATGAGTCTTAGGGCAAGTGGTTCCATCAAATCTTTCTAGTTCAAGCATTTTGAATTTAGGAGGAAGCTTGGCATCAGGGAATAAGGTTAAACTGTCCATATCAATTAGATCACTACTGTGCTTTAGGGATTTAATGGTTTTCTTCTTAGCTTCAGGTTTCTCTATGAGTAATCTAGTGTTTGGATAAGAGAAAACTTCCCCATCTTGGTTTAGATATAGATTGGTTTGGCTCAAATTTAGGCTAGGAGTGGTTTGGTTCAAGATAAGGTTTGGGTTAAGATGGTTAAGGCTGGCTTGGTTAATCATAGCCCAAACTTCCTCAATGATGAATTGCCTTTATTCCTCGAATTAGGCTTGTTGAGCAGCTATGATGGCTTAGAAATGCTCTTCTTACTTCTTAAGGAGTCTACTCACAAGTGTGGTCAGGGAAGCTATATCAAGTGAGTTGGCCATTGGTACCTTTAAAATAAAGTAACAAGGAAAGTGATGGTCATGGGTAGAAAAGGTGTTGAAGGTATAAGCATGTAGATCCTAATAGAAAAGGCTTCCTTATCGTGTCATAGGCCCACCATTTTTTAGGCTTAAGATAAGATGCAGCAAATGTTTTAGGTTTAGGGTAGGAGACTAGACTAAGTGTATTAGGTCTAAGGTATTGTGGCAGGCCAAAGTTAATCGGCTTAAGGGTAACAGACTAGTTTTGAAGGTGATGGGCCATGGGTGTTGGGCTTAAAGATAGTGGGTTTTATTTTGAGCAAAGGGTAGGACCAAGATAATGGTTTTGTTATGGAGAAATTAAGGTGTCTAGTTTTTTTTTTTTGGATAAGGATAAAGGCTGTGGGTTAGGCTTATAAAGTCAAGTAGTAGGGTTTTAGGGTTGGATATAGATTTTAGGGTTATTGGTTTATGGCTTAGGGTCCAAAGGTTTAAGGAGGTCTAGGTTTACATTTAAGGTGTAAGGTTCGAGTGTTTAAGGGTAAAGCTAAGGTGAGGTGTTTAAGGTATGTGGTTAAGGTGATGGTGTTTAAGATAACAGCTAGGATGAGGTGTTTAAGATTAAAGGTTAGGGTGATGATTTTAAGGAGTGAAGGTGTTTGGATGGAGGTAAGAGTGTTTAGGGTTTTGAGTTAAGGGCTAGAGTAAAGGGATAATAGTGTTTAGGTCAAAGATTTAGGGTGATGGTCTAGGGTTTATTGGATAAGGTGATGGGGTATAGGTAAAAGTGTTTATGGGGGAGGCATTTGAATGGAGGTAAGAATGTTTGACCCTTCTTCTCTTCAAGGGTCGACCTAGACTTAAGATGAATGCATGTTTTGTTATACAATATGAATGCATAATATGCATGGGGAAAATATTTCATTACCTAAATGCAAAGATATAAGGTTTTAATTATGGTACATATAACTTAAGCCTAGGATCTAAGTTCATTACCTAAAAGGGTAAGGATGGCTCAGTTTGGGTACTTGTCACACTAGAGCAGTGATATACCTAACCACATATGAGTTAAGGAGCCTCACATAGGTCCAATAGTATGTGCATGCTTGTTACACCTTTTGAGGTCTCGCTTGAGCATCGGTCCGATCCATTAAAGGGAATCAAAATGCTTATTTGGGAAAGAATTCACGAGGAAGTCCTCAAGCCTATCTTTGATAGGTTTGAAAATTATTTCTTAGAGTTACCACCTTAATTTATTTTTATTTGGGAAAATACAAGTAAAAAACCCATTTGACTCCAATTATTACCCAAAGGAAAAAGATCACTAGCCTCAAACCCAAAGAGGATTCGGGGACTAGGTTTTTGGTTTATTTTAACAAAATAAGTTTGGCCAATTAATATAAAAGTAACTTAAAATATATTTCAAGAATAATTTAAAATGCAAGAACAGTTTATAATATGCATGATCATGTAACTCATCTATTTCAACAGTGAAGTAGAAACACAGTTAAGGTTCGAAATAAGAGAAAGTTAATATTACAAGAAAATCCCAAACTTAGGGGATACCTCTTCTAGCCCTTATAGGTTCTAGGGAAGTCATACATTCCCCAAACTAAGCCTAATATCAAAGTAAAGGAAAGCAAAATGATAATAAGTGAAAAAGGTGATAGGGGGAGAGTTGATTAATTTTAGTTGGATTCGATGACTAAACCAAGCATGTCTACATATCCTTTTGAATGGGAATCAGAACCCACGCAATTCTCCTTTCTTGCAAAGGGGTTAGTTTAGCCTAGCGACTTTATCATGTTTTGATTAATTAATTAAAAAAGGGCTAAGTTAATTAATTAATTTAATTAATTACCAAGTTAATTAGCTAGCAACCTAATAAATCAATTTAATTAACTAACTAAAAGATGCAAGGAAATTAAGGGAAAAGAAACTTACCTTGGATGGCAGGCGACGACTGGCTTCGGACAATGGACTGCAGCTAGCATTGGATTATAGGCGACGATTGGCCTCCAATGGCCAGCGGTGACTAGTTTTGGATGGAAAGCGACAGCTGACTTAGGATGATAGGCAACGGCTGGCTATAGATGGCAAGCAATGGCTAGCCTTGGTGGATAGCGGATAGCCTCGGACAGCGGGCGGCTACTAGCCTTAGGCGATGGGCGGCGACTAGCCTTGGGCAAGAGACTTGCCTCAAATAGGAGGGCGAAAAGCCTTAAACTAGTCAGGTAGGAATCAAGGAGAAATCCCCCAACTCACTTTGCGAGGCATGATGCAAATTCAAAGTTGTTTGATGAATTTATTATTTTTCAAGGTCTAGAAGTTGTTATTTTGAAGTATCGGGAGGCCCTTTATATTTAAGAGGAGGTTTGGAGCATAGAAGCTATTCATATTCAATATGGGATTGCAGAAAAAACTGAAACATGCTTCGGTTGCCATAAAAGCCTTTGTAGCACCGCAGAGGCCTCTGTGGTAGTGCCACAAAAGGCTCTGTGACAATGCCGTAGAGCTATGCGGTAATAGCATTAATTCCCCCACTTTTTCCCATTTTTGCCTATTCTCGCTGGTTTCTCATTCGTTTTACACGATTCTAGTTGTGTTGTATTCGTTATTCAGTCCTAGATGATTTGAAGAGGTTCAAATGCCAAAAAGAAATGTTTTATTTTTTCTATTTTTCCATTTAAGAGCTTTTAGGTTCTAGAGGTTTGTTTACCGAGGCTAAGTACTTCTAAAGTTCAAATGCATACTGAAGGGTGCAAAATTATGGGTTCACAGCTGTCCCCTCATCAAAATTGTCTTTGTCTAAAAGGCAATTCTGATAACAGTGAACATGAGGACGAGAGATGGTGAAAGGAACTAAATAGATGTCTTAGTCAGAGTTTTAGATATTTGGGTGAGAGGTGTGGTTGAATTTTAAGGAAGATGCCTCCGGTATATTTGGGAGATCTAGTGGCTGGTAGCATTTGGTACTTCCCCTGTCTGGTAGAAAAGAAGACAACCCTATCTAAAGTGGTGATGATGATGACCCTGTCTAGTAAGAATTGACAAAGTGGTGATGATGATGACCCTGCCTATTAAGAATCGACAAAGTGGTGCTGATGATGACCCTGTCTTATAAGAATCAACAAAGTGGTGGTGATGATGACCCTGTCTGGTAGGAATTAATGAAGTGGTGCTTATGACAACCCTGTCTGGTAAGAATCAACAAAGTGGTGGTGATGATGACCCTGTCTGGTAGGAATCGATGAAGTGGTGGTCCTGTCTAGTAGGAAATGATGATGATCCTGTCTAGTAGGAATGATGGCAAACCTATCTGGTAGGAGTTGACAAAGTGGTGATCCTATTTGATAGGACTGATGATGATCCTGTCTAGTAGGAATGATGATGACCTTGTTCGATAGGAATCGATGAAGTGGTGATGATGATCCTGTCTAGTAAGAATGATGATGATGATCCTGTCTAGTAGGCTTGATGATGATGATCCTGTTTGGTAGGCTTAAAGGCAAACCTATCTTGTAGGAATCGACAAAGTGGTGATCCTGTTTGGTAGGCTTGAAGGCGACTTTGTCTAGTAGGAATTGATGAAATAGTGCTCCTATCTAGTAGGCTTGATGATGATGATGACCCTATCTGGTAGGCATAAAGGTGACCCTGTCTGGTAGGAATCGATGAAGTGGCAATCTTGTATGGTAGGAATGATGATGATGATCTTGTCTTTCTTCGAGAATTTTGACAATTTGCCTTGATTGATGATCCTATTCAATGCAAAAATGCTAGATAATTATGCAATGATATGATACCTTGAACATGTGAAGGGTCAATCCTGATATAAAAGTGTTAATCTTTAGGAGAAAGATGCCTCTATTTCAAAAAGGTGAGCATTTGGAAGGGATGTGGCCCCACTTTAGAGTGGTTTGGTCATTTGGTTTTTGGTTGATTGGTTAGCCCAGAAGTGAAGTGGGCATGTCAAGTTTGAGGTTGGTTGGTCAAGAGGTCATTCTAGAAAGTCAAGCAAGGTGTGGTTTTGGAAAAAATTGGGCTTTTGACTTAGGTAGGTTAAGCTTAGGAGAAGGTTTGGTTTGAGGCTGGATTGGAGGGATTGATTTAGGAGGGTCAGGTCTTTAGAGATGATTAGGTTGGAAGGTTTGGGGAAGGTCAGCTTATAGGGCTTATCCTCAAAGAAGTTCATATAGAAGGCTTGGTCAGGTCTGGCATTTCAACTTGGTCAAGATACAACCTTTGAGGAGTTCATTTGGAAGGCTTGGTTAGATTTTAGGCTCGCTTAGGTCTAGCTTAGAGGAAAGGTCATACTAAGAAATTAGTTAAGGAAGGCTTGGTCAGGTCTAGCCTTGGAGTAAATTATGTCTTTTTGTGAATGGGCTTCATAGTGAAAGCTTTTAGGCTTGGGGCTTCATGGTTTGGGCTTCGTGGTAAAGGTTTTTGGGCTTGGACTTTTCTACAAGCATGATTTGGACCTCTTTGGAAGATGGTTGCTTTATCTCAGGTGTGGTGATAAAGGTTTTGGTCTCAGGCACATGGATGAGGTTTGCCCTTTGACATGGTTGCATCGGATTTTCTTGCCCATCAGGCAGGCCTTGACTCAATTGGACTTCATGGGTGATGTAATTTGCCAAAGGGGCTTGGTCTTTTGAGATTTTGCCAAAGAGACATGGAATGACTTGAATGGTTTGAGCCCTTCTTAAGCTTTGCAAGACATTACTTAATTTTGGTTAAAGAAAGTTGGCTTTAAGGATGATAAGTCTTAAAAGACTTTAGGATTTTTGGTTCTGCACATAGGCTTGGCCCTTAAAAGATGATGAGACCTTACCAAGGAAAGTATGGTATGAGGCTTGAACTTGAAAGGATAAGATGGTACATTTTAAGGTTTAGGAATGGTTCAAAGGTGGGTTGGAAATTTTGAAAAAGATCAGGCAGGTTATATAATTTTGCTATTTGTAGCATGATTCATGGAAAAGAACAAGCCAAGCTAATCTTGTCATTTTGAGATTGAAGAGACACTTAGGGTGACATATTATTGGCTTAAATGTAAACAACAGACTGGCTAAAAGGAGGTGCCCTAAGGAGTGGCTGAAGGGCTGATGAAAAGAGACAACTTGAGGATCATGCTTCCAATGAGAGATAGGAACATGGTAGACTAGTAAAATGAGAGAATGTGCCTAAGCTCTTTGAGCTAAGCGACAAGACAGATTTAAAAAAGATGATAATGACCTAAAAGGATATACCCCCACAATGAGATAAGGGTATAGAAGACAACATCACTTTAAAGAATGAGCCTCTAGTGGAGAAGGATGATTTTAAAGAAATGAGACAAGACGAACTGAATGATATGAAGGAAGATGACTAGGATGAGCTTTCTTTTTTTTTTTTTTTAGCTCTAACTTTTACGTAAGCCGCCCTTTCAAGTTTTCAACTTAGTGAGCTTGGATTAATGAAATTTGGGAGAAAATACTCCACCATGATTTGCTGCTTCACTTCGAGGGGCTCTAACTTTTGAACTTTGAATTTAATGAACTTGTTGCCCCTTGTTGAGGTGTGTCGTTTGATTTTGTGCTTCATTTATTTGATAAGAGGTCTATTTTGACCTTCTATGGTTAGAAGTTGGCAAAGTGATTGTTGATGGCACCTCAATTATGGTGGATTTAATTGATGTTCATTTCTCCTTTTATCTCTTTTCTTTTATTTTTTTCTCTCTCTTTTTTTTTAAAGCTCATCCATGTTTAAAACAATAAAGATAAGTGCACAAATAAATGTAGATGTTTTATTACAATGGAAAATTTTATTAATAGATAATAAAAAATGGACTGACATGATCGATAAAAAATACAAAAAGAAAATAAGGTGATAGACCCATACTCAAATTTAGACTCAGACTTTAAGATTTGGACTCAGACTCTAGGATTTGGACTTAGACTCAAACTCAGACTTGGAGATTTAGACTCAAACTTGGATTTCAATCTCAAATAGGTCAGATTAATCGAACTTGAACTCTTCCATCTCATACCACTTGGGATTGAGGTAAGGTGAGGTTGAATTGGGTTTAGGTTCTTCATTACTATTTATATTGGTGGTGAGGAATTCAAGTTAAAATGATGTACTTTGGATGCAATCTTCAATCTTAGATATAGTTGTAATCAAAGCCTTGAAATTGGGTAGGTATTGGGTTAACAAGTGGGCTCGATAGGTTGAAAGTAGATTCTTGACAAGGATGTCCACTTGTTCTTGCTCTGTTGGTCTATTTATCATTTAGCAGCTTTAGCCCTCCACCTTGTAAGGAATATCGAGAAGGACTCCTCTGGAAGCTGCTCGGTAGTTTTCAAGTCATTCTTAGTGACATCCACTTCATTGTTATAATGATATTGTTAGACAAAGGCACAACAAATATCATCCCATGTCCTTTTCTTGCTTTTGTCTAGTAAAAGGAACCATCTTCTAGTAACTGTGGTTAATGATTATCGGAATAATTGAACAAGGAGCTCATCACTAACTCCTAAAGGTTTCATTGCCCCCACATATATCTTCAGATGGGTCTTGGGGCAAGTGGTTCCATCAAATCTTTCTAGCTCAAGCATTTTGAATTTAGGAGGAAGCTTGCCATTAGGGAATAAGGTTAAATTGTCCACATCAATTAGATCATTGCAGTGCTTTAGGGATTTGATGGTTCTTTCCATGGCTTCAAGTTTCTCTATGAGCAATCTAGTATCTGGATAAGAGAAAACCTCCCCACCTTGGTTTAGATATGAGTTGGTTTGGCTCGAATTTTGGCTAGGATTAGTCGAGTTCAAGATAAGATTTGGGTTAGGATGGATAAGGGTGGCTTAGTTAATCATAGCTCGAACTTCCTCAATGATGAATTGCCTTTGTTCCTCGAATTGGGCTTGCTAAGCAGCTAGGATAGCCTAGAAATGCTCTTTTTACTTCTTAAGGACTCTGGTCATAAGTGTGGTCAAGAAAGCCACATCAAGTGGGTGGGCCATTAGTACCTTCAAAGCAAAGCAACAAGGTAAGTGACAAGTATGGAATAGAAGAGGTGATGAAGGTATAGGCATGCAGATCCTAAGAGAAAAGGCTTCCCTATTGTTTCATGAACCAACCAATTTTATTTATTTATTTATTTTTTGCTTAAGGTATGATGGGGCAAATGTTTTAGGCTTAAGGTAGTAAACTGGATTAAAGGTGTTGGGTTTAAGGTAATGTGTTGGGCCAAAGGTATTAGGCTTAGGGTATTATGTTGGGTCAAATGTATTGGGCTTAGGGTAGCGTGTTGGGTCAAAGGCTAAGGTAATGGGGTAAGGTTTAGGGTGATGGCTTAAGGTTTGTGGGGGCAAAGGGGAATGGGATAGAGGTGAGAATGTTTATGGGGGAGGCGTTTGAAGGGAAGTAAGAATATTTGACCCTTCTTCAGTTCAAGGTTCGACCTAGACTTGATATGAATACTTGTTTTGTTTATACAATATGGATGCTTGAGGAAAACATTTCATGAGAGTGCAAAGATGCAAAATTATGGTACATACAATCTAAGGTTAGGATCTAGGTTTATTACATGAAATAAAAGGGTGGCTCAGTTTGGGTACCCGTCACACTAGAGCAGCAATATACCTAACCACATGTGAGTCGAGAAGCCTCACGTGGGTCCAGCAGTACGTGCATGCTCATAACACCTTTGAAAGGACCAAAGGATTCATCACAGGGTGGATGATTTCACTATCGGCGAATAGACCCAAAGAGGGTTACCCACTCAATGTTACTCACTATCCATTGTTTTCCTAAAACTAGGTTAAATGGCAAAGGGCCTACGTAAGTGATGTATGCAAAATCACAATCATATTAAAAGGCCAAACTATTTTTAAACCAATTAGTAGCCCACTTATTTTTCTTTTTATTGAAAGAAAGTTAGTCCCCAATAGAGTCGCCAACTGTGAGGCCTCACCCAAGCACCAGTTCGATCCGCTAAAGGGAATCAAAATGATCATTTGGGAAAGAACTCACGAGGAAGCCCTTAGGCTTATCTTTGATGGGTTTGAAAATTATTTCTTAGAGTCGCCACCTTAATTTATTTTTATTTGGGAAAATATAAGGAAAAAACCCATTTCACTCTAATTATTACCCAAAGGAAAAAGATCACTAGCCTTGAACCCAAAAAGGATTCAAGGACTAGGTTTTGATTTATTTTAACAAAATAAGTTTGGCCAATTAATATATAAGTAACTTAAAATATATTTCATGAATAATTTAAAATACAAGAATAATTTATAATATGCATGATCGTGTGACTCATCTATTTCAACAATGAAGTAAAAACACAATTAAGGTTTGAAATAAGAGAAAGTTAATATTACTAGAAAATCCAAAACTTAGGGGATACCTCCCTAGCCCTTATAGGTTCTAGGGAAGTCACACATTCCCCAAACTAAACCTAAGATCAAAGTAAAGGAAAGCAAAATAATAATAAGTGAAAAAGGTCATAGGGGGAGAGTTAATTAATTTTAGTTAGATTCGATGTCTGAACCAAGCATGCCTATGTATCCCTTTGAATGGGAATCAGAACCCACGTAGTTCTCCCGTCTTACGAAGGGGTTAGTTTAGCCTAGCCATTTTATCATATGTTGATTGATTAATTGAAAGAGGGTTGAGTTAATTAATTAATTTAATTGATTACTAAGTTAATTAGCTAGCAACCTAGATAAATCAATTTAATTAACTAACTAAAAGATGCAAGGAAATTAAGGGAAAAGAAACTTACTTTAGATGGCGGGTGGCGGCTAGCTTTGGACGATGGGCGGCTACTAGCATTGGATGGTGGGCGGAAGCTGGCCTTAAATGGCGGGCGGTGACTAGCTTTGGATGGCAGGCAGTGGCTAACTTAGGATGGCAGGCAGCGGCTGACTTAGGATGGCAGGCAGCAGCTGGCTTAGGATGGCAGGTGGTGGCTAGCCTCAGTGGGTGGTGGATTGCCTCGGACGATGGGCAGCAGACACAAGCCTTAGGCAAAAGACTTGCTCCAATTAAAATTTTGAGTTTGAACTCTTAATTAAAATTTTATGCTTGTTTGATTCCATTGTGACTTTTGTTTAAGGCTTGGTAGAAATCTCTAATATCCTAAAGATCTTGATTATTTTTCTTAGAAAATAAAATAAGTTAAGTAAGAAAAAGGAGCTTTAAATTTTAATCTATTTCGCTGTTCTTGACTCATTAAAATCTTGAGTTGAGATTATGAATAGTGTTAGTAGCCATTTGAAATTGTGATTCTAGCTAAGTAACAGGGGGTCGGCATCATAAATGTTTACACTTGAGTCAAAAGGCAAGTATGACAATTCAGACAAGGTCTTGCTCCAAAAAGTAAAAAATTAAATAAAAAAAACCAAGAAAGTGGTCAAGTACCTTGGAGAAAATCTTTATAAATCTACTGTGCTTCAACTCTTATTGCTTTGAAATCATTTGCACAAATCTTTAACTATGTAGTTTAGACTTGAGAATTTGATATGAAGATTTCTTGATACGACTATAATGTTTGAGAATTGATATTTGATTGAAGATTTCAAGTTTTCATGATAAGTGTATAATTGTCCATTTTGATGTTTTGTTTTTAAATTAAGATAGGAAATTTTAATTTGAATTGCTATTTTGATTTAATTTGCTTGAGGACAAGAAAATGCTCAAGTTTGGGGGGATTTGATAAGTGCATATTTGACTATATTTTATCCCTTGTTCTTACTTTGTTTAAATTAAGTTCAATTTATTTGTTAAGTGGTTTATCAGAGCATTTTAAGTATTTTAGTTGATTTAGAGACCACGAATTAATTTGTCTGAAATTGCAAAGCTAAGAAGCGAATTCGGTGAACTTTGGGCAAGGACTTAAAGACATAGCAAGTAACACGTCCTGGAGCACAAGCGTGTACTAGGGCATGTTGCACCATTCTACCCATGTACCTGGATGTGTTGTAGCCCATGCTGAAGAGTTAATTTTCGTAAAGGGACAGATGCCTACACACCCAGCAACTTGAGCGTGTACTAGACTATGTAAATGAAAAATACATCCTTTAAAAGACATTTTCAAAGAGAAAAGGGGAGTCTAATCTTTTCGAAGAGTTTTACTTTGGGAGAACTTTTTGACAAGAAAGGAAGAGTTAACAGCCAAAATCAATAAGGAAGAACAAGATTTGAGTGGATTTGAAGTGGATGATTCAAGATCGAAAAATAAAATTTAAGAACTTTTCTATGGATTGTTTAATTTATCATTCTCTTCTTTCTTATTCATTATTCTTCCAATTTACTATAAACTAAACTCTTTTTATCTAGATGGGATGAACCCTAGTTCTAATTGTATGGATTGAATGATTGGATTTTTAATCCAATCATCCCTGGGTTGAGTTATATTCATGATTTAAAAAGTATAATAAAAAGTATAATAGTGACCTACTCCTCTAATTGGATTGCTTAATAACTAAGAGCATCCATGTACCCCATTGTTTTCTTTTATGTCAAACTGCAATCTAGTTATGGGTATGCAAAAAACCACTATAGGAATTTCTATTGAATGCTCCAGAATAAAAACCTAGGGAAGAGCCATCATACATCAAAATAAAAAAAAAAAAGAAAAAAAATATAGAGCAACTATACTTTGTCTGAGCTAACAAAAATGATGATTTGAGAATGATTAAATAACAATTAGCATGGTCATAGATTAATAAAATGGTTTTAGGACTGTATATGGATGATCACATACTTAGTTTGATGTTTTAAATTTACTGATTGAAGTCTAAATGGTTGTTTGAGAAGAACTTCATGCTAAAAGGAAATATGGAAAAAAGAAGAATGTATTCCATGATTGAGCCTTAGATTGATGTTGAGTTACTTGTTAGTATGTTTTGCTATCTATTAGTGTTTACATGAGGACAAGCAAATGTTTAAGTGTGGGAGAGTTATTTTGCCCTATTCTGTAATAGTTTTAGTAGGCTTATTTTTTACTTTTTAGTTTAATTTTGTCATTATGATGTTTGTTTCAGTACTTTTTTTTATCTTACTTTTATGTTATGATG
>CANTUT010000959.1:0-2500 GCA_947687605.1 Reutealis trisperma
CGAAAAAAAAATTTTTGTGGGAGCTCAAACTCACACCCCCACATATATGCAAAATGTGCAAACTGGGCTGTGCGAGGAGGAGAAAGCACTAGGTGCGAGGAGGAGAGTACCCCATAAAATTTTATCTCTAAGGAATTTGGGTCCAATTTTTTGCACACATGTTTGGGACAATCCAACAAACAAAATGGCTCATCATCTTCTCAGTGCAAAGGCGGATGGGGGGAGAACGGGCGGAGGGAGGGACAACGGGCCCGTTGCGGTGGCCGAACGGGCCCGTGGCGTAGGCTTGACGAAAGCGGCGGGCAAGTGGTGGCCAATTTGTTTTTTATTGCAATAAACAAACATGCCATGAATGTTAACAGCCGAAAACACACGCATGATCAAAAAAGACACCGTCCTTCGAGCCGATCGGTGGAGGGAGGGACGAACGGGCCCGTGGCGTGGTCGTGCCGAAAGTGGTGGGCAATTGGTAGGCAATTTGTTTTTGGTTGCAACAAACAAGTAGGCCACCAATGCTAGCAGCCAAAAATGCCTGCAAAAGTGAAAGGAAATCACATTTCGAGCCGATCGGCCGGGGGAAGCACGACGGGCCCGTCTCGCTGGCTTGCCGGAAGTGCTAGGCAAGTGGTAGCCAATTTGCATCCGGTTGCAGCAGACAACCACGCCACCAATGCTAGCAACCTAAAATGCCCGCAAAAATTACAGGAAATCACCTTCCGAGCCGATCGGCCGGGGGAGGCACGACGGGCCCGTTGCGCTGGCCTGTCGGAAGTGCTGGGCAAGTCGTAGCCAATTTGCATTCGGTTGCAACAACCAACCACGCCACCAATGCTAGCAATCGAAAATGCCTGCAAAAACAAAAGGGCGGTTTGGTCCCGTTTTGGCCCCAAAAACATTTTATTTTGGCCTAAATCTAAGGTTTTTGGATTTTTGACAACTTTCGACAATATTTTCTTCAGGTTAGAGAAATCATTTTCTAATTTCCACTCAAGGGGATAACCTTCCCATTAAGAAGAATGGATTTGTGCATTAATTGACGGCTATGTTGACATTATATGATAAAATGATACATATAATATATCAGTAGAGAGCATAACAAAAATTAATTGGTAGATTGAATGGTTAAGTTATTTTAATTTTATTGATTGGTCTTGGGTTCAAATACCACTAACGCCATTTTTTTTTTCTCTTCACCATTAATATCATATGATATCTACGATGCCCATCTTACTATGGTCGTGCAATGGCAATAGTTTTTGGAACTTTGGTCATTTGCTACCTTATTATAGGCCAGCATTAGTTGCTCGGCTAATGGAAGGCGATGAAGGGCATAGTCATACCAAATGGGTTAACATTAATTAGCACTTAGTTGGGTAAATGGTAATTAATGACTAGTCATGCCAGATGGGCTAACGACTATTAGCATGCGGTTGGCAAATGAACGACGGTCAAGGCATGCATATCCATCCCAATTAGCGAATGAAGGGCAATAAGGCACAAACCCACGCCACCAATGCTAGCAATCGAAAACGCTTGCAAAAACCAAAGGAAATCACCTTTTGAGTCGATTGGCCGAGGGAGGCACGACGGCCCCGTGCTGTAGGCTTGCTGGAAGTGCCAGGCAAGTGATAGCCAATTTGCATTCGGTTGCAAAGAACAAGCATGCCACCGATGCGAGCAACCGAAAATGCTGGCAAAAATGAAAGGAAATCGCATTTCGAGCCTATCGGCCGAGGGAGGGATGATGGGCCCGTTGCGCTGGCAGCATGTGCCCGTTGCGCTGCCAGCACATAGGTTGGAGAACGGATGCCTATCCTCTTAGTGCAAAGGCGGATGGGGGGAGAACGGGCGGAGGGAGGGACAACGGGCCCGTTGAGTTGGCCGAACGGGCCCGTGGCGTAGGCTTGACGAAAGCGGCGGGCAAGTGGTGGCCAATTTATTTTTTATTGCAATAAACAAACATGCCATGAATGTTAACAGCCGAAAACACACGCATGAACAAAAAAGACACCGTCCTTCGAGCCGATCGGTGGAGGGAGGGACGAACGGGCCCGTGGCGTGGTCGTGCCGAAAGTGGTGGGCAATTGGTAGGCAATTTGTTTTTGGTTGCAACAAACAAGTAGGCCACCAATGCTAGCAGCTGAAAACGCCTGCAAAAATGAAAGGAAATCACATTTCGAGCCGATCGGCCGGGGAGGGACGACGGGCCCGTTGCGCTGGCTTGCCGGAAGTGCTAGGCAAGTGGTAGCCAATTTGCATTCGGTTGCAGCAGACAACCACGCCACCAATGCTGGCAACCTGAAATGCCCGCAAAAATTATAGGAAATCACCTTTTGAGCCGATCGGCCGGGGGAGGCACGACGGGCCCGTTGCGCTGGTTTGTCGGAAGTGCTGGGCAAGTCGTAGCCAATTCGCATTCGGTTGCAGCAAACAAGCACGCACCAATGCTGGCAACCGAAAACGCCAGCAAAAGTGAAAGCAAATCAAATTTCCAGCCGAC
>CANTUT010000959.1:22500-27500 GCA_947687605.1 Reutealis trisperma
ACCCCAGAATGTAGTGTCTCCACACCCGAAGACAATGTATAACTGCTAACAATTCCTTCTCTTGTGCCGTGTATCGCCGTTCTGTCTCACTAAATTTCCTGCTCTCAAAGGCAATTGGATGTTTTTCCTGCATCAATACTCCACCCAAAGCAAAATCTGAAGCATCAGTATGTATTTCGAAGGGTTTTGACATATCCGGTAACACCAATACTGGATCCGCCAATATAGCTTGCTTCAAGTTTTTAAAGGATTCTTGGCAATCCTTTGTCCATTGCCAACTGTGTCCCTTCTTCAGAAGTTCTGTAAGGGGCCATATCCTCTGTGAGTATCCTGAAATGAATCGCCTGTAATAATTTGCCAATCCCAAGAATGACCGGAGTTCAGTCACACCAGTGGGTATGCTCCACTCCTGAATGGCTTTCACTTTGGCTTGATCCATCTTCAATCGGCCTTGTTCGATCACATGCCCTAAGAATTTTATGCTCTTTTGGGCAAAAGCACATTTTTCCCTTTTCACAAAGAGTTGATTCTGTCTCAGCTTCTCAAAGACCAATCGTAAATGCTCCCGATGTTCCTCCAGTGTAGTGCTATACACTACAATGTCATCCAAATAAACCACCACAAATTTGTCTAGATATTCGTGAAACACCTGGTTCATCAAAGTACAAAAAGTAGCAGGAGCATTAGTTAAACCAAAAGGCATAACAAGAAATTCAAACGCACCATATCGAGTAACACATGTGGTCTTTGGTTCGTCCCCCTCCGCAACTCGAACTTGATGGTACCCTGATCGAAGATCTAATTTGGTGAAGTACTTAGCTTGACTCAACTGGTCAAAGAGATCTGCGATGAGTGGGATTGGGTACTTGTTCCGTACTGTCACTTTATTGAGAGCCCGATAATCAACACACAATCTCAAGCTACCATCTTGCTTCTTTTGGAACAACACTGGGGCGCCAAAAGGAGCTTTTGAGAGTCTAATGAATCCCGCTTCTAGTAATTCATCCAATTGTTTCCGCAACTCGGCTAGTTCCGGTGGGGCCATTCTATAGGGAGCTTTAGCTGGCGGCTTTGCTCCAGGAATAAGTTCAATACTGTGATCTACATCTCGACGTGGGGGCAGTACTTTGGGTAATTGATCCGGCATTATATCTTCAAATTCTAACATCACATCTCTGATGTCTTCTGGATACCCAAAGCCTACTTCTTGTTCTTTTAAGATGGGGACCACTGCATAAGTTGGCTCTCTTCTCTTTACCCCTTTCTTAAATTGGAGAGCCGAGAGTACCTTTTTCTCTGCGATAGGACTTATGGATATGGGAACCACACAAGGTTGCTCCCCCATTAGCAACAAACAATTGGCTGCTGGGACCGGGATGGCCCTAGACTTCGTTAAGAAATCCAAACCCAAAACAACATCAAAATCATCCATCGGAGCCACTGTAAAGTCCACCTGACCAGTCCAGGGGCCTAGTCGACAAGCCACTGCCCTAGACATGCCCACTGTTTCAATCGCTTTTGAGTTTACTGCTTTCAACTTTCCCACATCCTTCTGAATTTCTAATCGAAGGCGAGAAGCCTCAGTTTCTGCCACAAAGTTATCCGTAGCCCCTGTATCCACTAGGGCTCTTGAGGATTTGCCATTTATTACAATATCGACATACATCAGCCCTCTCTCCTTTTGTTTCTTTGATTGATCCATTTGTCTCTCTAGGGCCCCAAGAAATCTCATTGCCCCCATTGCAGATTGTTCATTTTCCTCCGAATCGAACTCTTTTGCCTCTTCTGTCTCATGATTTTCTTCTTCCTGTAAGGCCCTCAAAGCATTCAAAGCCGCTCGATTTGGGCACTCCCCCACTCTATGAGGTCCTCGACATAGGAAACACTTTATGTTTCGTGGGGGTTGTACAAAAGAGTTAGATGTACCAGAGGTTTTGGACCCCGCATTTCCTTCCCTAAAATTCCAACCTTTCCTGTCTCCAATTCCGATTGTGCCTCTATTTTCAACCCCACCTGAGTTGGAATTTCCTTTATCCCCTCCATTAAAAGAGGATCTCATTCCGAAGCCTTCATTGCTGAAAGGCCTTGGCCACTTATTTTGCCTTCTATCAAAGTTTCCAAAAGATGGATACTTTCTTTTCTGGGCACTGTCCGAATAGTCATCAATACTTTCTGCTGCGGCTAATGCTGAGGCGAGATCTCTCGTGCCTTTCATCCTTAACTCTGTTTTGGCCTCAGGTTTTAACCCATGGATGAAATGAAATAATTTATCATTCTCCCCCATGTCTTGTACATCCAACATGATCCGTTGAAATTTTCGAACATATTCTTTCACCGACCCCGTATGTTTTAGTTCCATCAACTGGCATCGAGCATTGTATGCTACATTCTCCGGATAAAATTGGGATTTTAATTCTCGTTTAAAGTCATCCCAAGCCTCCACTGTGTATAACCCATTCCGAATCCCATCAGCTTTAGTCCGCCACCACACCTTTGCATCATCCGTTAAGTACATTGGAGCTAACTTTAGCTTTCTCACATCAGAAGAAATGTTAATAGCATCAAAATAATTATCAAGATCAAAAAGAAAATTATCTACTTCCCTTGCATCCCTCATCCCATTAAAGGGTTTGGGCTCAGGAATTTTTCATCCTTCCTGTCTCGGGTCCTGCTTCGCAATTCCCTGCATTGACCGTCAGAGAATTGACCTTGCCCTCCAATTCCTTCAACTCATTTCGGACTGCTACGATTGCCTCTCTAGCATCGTCTGTCACAGAGTCAAATTCCTCTGCTAAAGTTTTGTATGAGGCCTCAAGCTCTTTAGGCATCTCCTCTAGCGCCAGCAAGCGGGTTATTGTACCTTCCAAATCTGCAAAACGGGGCCTTAAGCCCTCCAGTTCAGTTATACGGGGCACTAAACCCTCCAAGATATTCATACGGGGCACTAAACCCTCCAGGTTATCAATACGGGGCACTAAACCCTCCAAAATAATAGTACGGGGCACTAAACCCTCCAGAATATTAATACGGGGCACTAAACCCTCCAAGTTATCAATACGGGGCACTAAACCCTCCAAAATATTAGTACGGGGCACTAAACCCTCCAGAAAATTAGTACGGGGCACTAAACCCTCCAGATTAGTAACACGAGGAGTGAGCTCCTCCAAGTTTGCCAAGCGAGGCCTTAAGCCTTCCAAAATTTTGATGGTGGCTTCGAGACGGTGGAATTTCTCATCACCAATTGAGTCACCACCTTGGGATAAAGTGAGCACTGTGGCTTCACAATCAGCAATTTTCTTTTCAAGCGCTTCAATGCGTTTTTCCATGGTTCCAATGTGCCCAAAGGCCGGCGGCAGCTCTACGGACTGCCCATCCTTCGACGTACTACTTTTCCATGCTTCAAGTAGTTCATCAAATCGCTTTTCCAACACATCCATCCTCGAAGATGTTTTCGTCATGGCTATCAAACAATAATAAGGTTTGTTATTGCTCTGATACCAAATGTCACGGGCCCAGTCTCTTGTAACACCGTTGGGACCGTGCGGCGCTTGCTAACAATCACAAGCCAGCCAAATGTTCAGTTACCTGTGCATAAGCATAGCAAGATTTATATCAATAACGGGCCAATGTTATCAATGATAGCATGAAAGCGACAACATAGCATAACAATAGTTTAGCAACCAAGCATTCGTAATAGAACGGGACAGCCCATGAGGAAACATCAAGCCAATCTCATTTCATTGATTTGTAATTCATTACATCATAGAAGCCACAGTGCGCCCATTGTAAGTAGGGGGGACCTTACAACGAGCTAAGCAACCAACAGTGCCTGGCTCCCCAATCACTTGGCTCACCAGTCACTCCCCCCTATATATGCTAAAAGAGCAAACTGGGCTGTGCGAGGAGGAGAAAGCATAAGGTGCGAGGAGGAGAGTCCTCCTTTATTACAAGATAACATAGTGAAAATGACCTAATTACAAAATCTATCACATTTCCCCTTATAAGAATTACAAAATCAATCCCCCGTTACATATATGCAAAATGTGCAAACTGGGCTGTGCGAGGAGGAGAAAGCACTAGGTGCGAGGAGGAGAGTACCCCATAAAATTTTATCTCTAAGGAATTTGGGTCCAATTTTTTGCACACATGTTTGGGACAATCCAACAAACAAAATGGCTCATCATCTTCTCAGTGCAAAGGCGGATGGGGGGAGAACGGGCGGAGGGAGGGACAACGGGCCCGTTGCGGTGGCCGAACGGGCCCGTGGCGTAGGCTTGACGAAAGCGGCGGGCAAGTGGTGGCCAATTTGTTTTTTATTGCAATAAACAAACATGCCATGAATGTTAACAGCCGAAAACACACGCATGATCAAAAAAGACACCGTCCTTCGAGCCGATCGGTGGAGGGAGGGACGAACGGGCCCGTGGCGTGGTCGTGCCGAAAGTGGTGGGCAATTGGTAGGCAATTTGTTTTTGGTTGCAACAAACAAGTAGGCCACCAATGCTAGCAGCCAAAAATGCCTGCAAAAGTGAAAGGAAATCACATTTCGAGCCGATCGGCCGGGGGAAGCACGACGGGCCCGTCTCGCTGGCTTGCCGGAAGTGCTAGGCAAGTGGTAGCCAATTTGCATCCGGTTGCAGCAGACAACCACGCCACCAATGCTAGCAACCTAAAATGCCCGCAAAAATTACAGGAAATCACCTTCCGAGCCGATCGGCCGGGGGAGGCACGACGGGCCCGTTGCGCTGGCCTGTCGGAAGTGCTGGGCAAGTCGTAGCCAATTTGCATTCGGTTGCAACAACCAACCACGCCACCAATGCTAGCAATCGAAAATGCCTGCAAAAACAAAAGGGCGGTTTGGTCCCGTTTTGGCCCCAAAAACATTTTATTTTGGCCTAAATCTAAGGTTTTTGGATTTTTGACAACTTTCGACAATATTTTCTTCAGGTTAGAGAAATCATTTTCTAATTTCCACTCAAGGGGATAACCTTCCCATTAAG
>CANTUT010000959.1:87500-90000 GCA_947687605.1 Reutealis trisperma
TGGAGGGAGGGACGAACGGGCCCGTGGCGTGGTCGTGCCGAAAGTGGTGGGCAATTGGTAGGCAATTTGTTTTTGGTTGCAACAAACAAGTAGGCCACCAATGCTAGCAGCCAAAAATGCCTGCAAAAGTGAAAGGAAATCACATTTCGAGCCGATCGGCCGGGGGAAGCACGACGGGCCCGTCTCGCTGGCTTGCCGGAAGTGCTAGGCAAGTGGTAGCCAATTTGCATCCGGTTGCAGCAGACAACCACGCCACCAATGCTAGCAACCTAAAATGCCCGCAAAAATTACAGGAAATCACCTTCCGAGCCGATCGGCCGGGGGAGGCACGACGGGCCCGTTGCGCTGGCCTGTCGGAAGTGCTGGGCAAGTCGTAGCCAATTTGCATTCGGTTGCAACAACCAACCACGCCACCAATGCTAGCAATCGAAAATGCCTGCAAAAACAAAAGGGCGGTTTGGTCCCGTTTTGGCCCCAAAAACATTTTATTTTGGCCTAAATCTAAGGTTTTTGGATTTTTGACAACTTTCGACAATATTTTCTTCAGGTTAGAGAAATCATTTTCTAATTTCCACTCAAGGGGATAACCTTCCCATTAAGAAGAATGGATTTGTGCATTAATTGACGGCTATGTTGACATTATATGATAAAATGATACATATAATATATCAGTAGAGAGCATAACAAAAATTAATTGGTAGATTGAATGGTTAAGTTATTTTAATTTTATTGATTGGTCTTGGGTTCAAATACCACTAACGCCATTTTTTTTTTCTCTTCACCATTAATATCATATGATATCTACGATGCCCATCTTACTATGGTCGTGCAATGGCAATAGTTTTTGGAACTTTGGTCATTTGCTACCTTATTATAGGCCAGCATTAGTTGCTCGGCTAATGGAAGGCGATGAAGGGCATAGTCATACCAAATGGGTTAACATTAATTAGCACTTAGTTGGGTAAATGGTAATTAATGACTAGTCATGCCAGATGGGCTAACGACTATTAGCATGCGGTTGGCAAATGAACGACGGTCAAGGCATGCATATCCATCCCAATTAGCGAATGAAGGGCAATAAGGCACAAACCCACGCCACCAATGCTAGCAATCGAAAACGCTTGCAAAAACCAAAGGAAATCACCTTTTGAGTCGATTGGCCGAGGGAGGCACGACGGCCCCGTGCTGTAGGCTTGCTGGAAGTGCCAGGCAAGTGATAGCCAATTTGCATTCGGTTGCAAAGAACAAGCATGCCACCGATGCGAGCAACCGAAAATGCTGGCAAAAATGAAAGGAAATCGCATTTCGAGCCTATCGGCCGAGGGAGGGATGATGGGCCCGTTGCGCTGGCAGCATGTGCCCGTTGCGCTGCCAGCACATAGGTTGGAGAACGGATGCCTATCCTCTTAGTGCAAAGGCGGATGGGGGGAGAACGGGCGGAGGGAGGGACAACGGGCCCGTTGAGTTGGCCGAACGGGCCCGTGGCGTAGGCTTGACGAAAGCGGCGGGCAAGTGGTGGCCAATTTATTTTTTATTGCAATAAACAAACATGCCATGAATGTTAACAGCCGAAAACACACGCATGAACAAAAAAGACACCGTCCTTCGAGCCGATCGGTGGAGGGAGGGACGAACGGGCCCGTGGCGTGGTCGTGCCGAAAGTGGTGGGCAATTGGTAGGCAATTTGTTTTTGGTTGCAACAAACAAGTAGGCCACCAATGCTAGCAGCTGAAAACGCCTGCAAAAATGAAAGGAAATCACATTTCGAGCCGATCGGCCGGGGAGGGACGACGGGCCCGTTGCGCTGGCTTGCCGGAAGTGCTAGGCAAGTGGTAGCCAATTTGCATTCGGTTGCAGCAGACAACCACGCCACCAATGCTGGCAACCTGAAATGCCCGCAAAAATTATAGGAAATCACCTTTTGAGCCGATCGGCCGGGGGAGGCACGACGGGCCCGTTGCGCTGGTTTGTCGGAAGTGCTGGGCAAGTCGTAGCCAATTCGCATTCGGTTGCAGCAAACAAGCACGCACCAATGCTGGCAACCGAAAACGCCAGCAAAAGTGAAAGCAAATCAAATTTCCAGCCGACCGGCCGGGGGAGGGACGACGGGCCCGTTGCGCTGGCTTGCCGGAAGTGCTAGGCAAGTCGCAGCCAATTGGCATCCGGTTGCAGCGAACAAGCACGCCACCAATGATAGCAGCCGAAAATGCCCGCAAAAATGAAAGCAAATCAACTTCCGAGCCGATCGGCCGGGGGAGGCACGATGGGCCCGTTCCGCTGGCTTGCGGGAAGTGCTGGGAAAGTCTTAGCCAATTTGCATTCGGTTGCAACAACCAACCACGCCACCAATGCTAGCAATCGAGAATGCCCGAAAAAATGAAAGGAAATCACATTTCGTGCTGAAAGGCCGGGGGAGAACGGGCCCGTCGCCTGTCGGTTAACCTCTGTCGGCAATGTGAGATTAACCTCCATTGGCCGTGGAGGCACAGCGGTGGCCTAT
>CANTUT010000960.1:7500-107500 GCA_947687605.1 Reutealis trisperma
ACTCAATCAAAATTAAAAAAATACAGCGTAATTATCATTTTTTTTCTTTTTGATAAACAGGGCCAGAGGCCCAAAGCAACAATGATTCATACAAGAAAAGCTTCATACCTCTGTGATATCATGGCACATGATTCGTCCATTCAAGGACGAATCATCACCAAAAAAAAAAAAAAAAAAAAAGGAATGATATGATCCTAGGAGGGTTCAATTGCACATCAAGCAGTGATCTTTTATCATCCAAGCTTTGTGGGCTGTTCAAGATTCAAGTGAAACTTATAAAGGAAAGAAAAGTTTGGATTCATCTTTATAAAAAATGTAAGCAATCTAAGTTCAAGTAAGCTATTTTGAATTGCAAATCATGGATTAAAACTTCATTAAGGTTCGAACTACATTGTTCCTACATGTTTAGGCTGATTTTATTGACTTTATTAATTTGTTTTAATTTTTTTTGGGCCAAACTTATCCTAATTAAAGGTCTATACGAATTTCATAGCTAAATTCCTTATTTAGTTACTTATTATTTATAGTTTGACTTAGTTTTGAGTTTTTTTCTATCCTTTTAAAGCTCAATTTGATTAGAACGTGTTTAGGTCAATTTTACATTTATTTTTATGGCCAAACATATTTATTAGGGTTACTTATCCTTTGTACCTTATAAATATTTGGCCATCATTTGTATTTTTTTTTTTTTTGGAAGATTTGATGTTTTGAATAAAAAATTAATTGTGAGAGGATTCTCCAAACATGGTTCTCTTTGAGCTATTCGAACTTATCAAAATTTAATCACTTTATGGTGTTCAACCATTCAAACCTACGAGTTCTTGACACAAGTTGATCAAGGGTTGAATTTCCTTGTTTTGGATCTGCTTTGACTTTTTAAGGAGTCACTTCCAAGCATGCTGACATGGGATCTCAAGGCATTGTTCTTATAGTTCGTATCAAACAAATGCAGAAACACTAATCACTCACATATCTAAGAGACTAACCAATGCTTGAAGTATCCATGTATAACAACTGGAAAATATCAGTAGGAGGACTTCCTATCTTTGTAAGTCTTAGTGGCAATTTTAGAACCCAATCAGCTATGAAATCAATAGTGAAATTTTCTTCCTCAAGTTCATACTCTGATAACAAATACATACCCACATATTCTATCTTCCACTCCTAATCTAAACAAAGATAAATCCATAACAAAATTGAAAAAAATATCCCCAGTTTAATTTGATTCAAACTGCACCTAAAAATTTTAACAAATAAGCAAAAAAAATCATCAATAAACATTTGAAATTAGATCAATGTCAAATTAATTAATTAATTGTAATTTTAGTTATACTGAGTAAAGTCGAGTTCATTCATCTTTGATTTGGTTTGCTTTTTAGTCACTTAATCTTTGTTATCATTTTCTGCTCTGTCATTTTCTCTATCCTATTTACTTTTGCTCTGTTTTTTGGTGTCGCTTTATTCACTGGCAAAGATACATGGTGGCTAGTGGTAGTGGGATAGGAGGTGAGAATCTAGAGTTAGATATTGAACTGGTCTATTTGTACTTTTACAATTACATAGAGATCTAGACAAAACATTAAGTGCTACTAGTCTTATTTTGGTGGGAAAAGTATTGGGAGAAAAAATTTATGAAGTGGGCCTCATTAGAACTATTTTTATTTGGAATTTGGAATGTCTAGGGACAGTTTGAAATAAAACCACTTAAGAAGGAGAATGTTTTCTTGTTTCAATTCTTTTCTAAAGCTAATAAAAAAAGAATTGAAGTTAGTTTTCCTTGGAATGTGCAAAGGAACTTGTCGGTATTGTAAGAATGGAACCTGGTAAAATGGTAGAAGAGATGCAATTCTTGAAGGAGAAGTTTTGGGTGCAGATTTATGGGCTCCCTTTTGACCAAATGACTAAGAAAAATACTAAAGCAATTAGTGAATTGATTTTTGCAAGCTTAATTACCTATGATGCTTCATTAGAAAATTGTCTTCGACAGAACTCTTATATATGAATTTGTGTTTGGATTGATCTACCTAAATCGTTGCCCCTAGGTTTTAACAACAAAAGAGACAAGGAGTTTTGAGTTACTTTTATGTATGAGAGACTCACATCTTTTTGTCATAAGTGTGGTTGGATGACTCATACCATAGAAAAATGTCATATTTTCAAGAATCCAAATCAATATGAGCTAATAAGTAAGGCAAAAAAATGGTATGGGCCTTGGATTTGAGCTGAAATTAAGACTTGGCATGCTCAAACTCAATGAGGAAGGTTTTGGGCAAAGACATATCTGCCAAACGAAGGCAAGTAGAAGATGAAGAGCATTTTGATCAAGTTAAGGGAGCAGTGAGTGGTGAAGAAAACAATAAGTTGCTTTTGATTGATTGGCCTAATACAACTAAGGAGAAGAGTGATATGGAAGGACCTAACCCTAGGGTGACTAAGAGTATGGTTGGTGGTATTGTAATTGATAATAAGCCATTAGAAAAAACAAAGTTGTTGCTTTGAGACAACACAGGCTATGAACTAGATATTTCCAGTGGCAGCTCTAAAGTAAGTGGTTTGAAGAAGAAAGATAGGAGAAGTGATGGGATCCACTAAAGATAAACAAGTGAGTTTGCCATAAATGAGCTTGGCCCAACTTAAGAATTAGGTGCTAAAATCAAATGAAGACTCAAAGCTCATTTCCTTTAATTTGCTAATAGACCTTTATTCAAGAACTTTATGGGGCCTTGATAGTAATCAAAACAAAGTGAAGCCCAACTTGCAAAACCTATTTAAAAATTTAAAATGAAACATTTAGCAAGAAACCAAAATACAATAAAAGCAACAGAAGGGAAAGGGATTGTGTAGAAAGGTGAATCTAAACGGATAAAGGACAGTTCTCAAACTAATAAGGATAATGTTATAGGAGTGGATTTGGCGATTGAAACTACTCAAAATTTGCAAGGTGACCAAATTATTTCCTCTGACACTTTGGTGGTTGGCAAAAAACCACCAATGGAGCTATGACAATCCTCTGTTAGAATTGTCAAGGATTGGGCCGATTGCTGACAATTCATACCCTTTAAGGTCTCTTGTTAAAATATAGGCCTAGTAGGGTTTTTATGTGAAACTAAGCAGAAGGTCACTTTTTGGAGAAGTTAAGGAATAAATGGGATTTTGATGAGGCTATTTATGTGAAACCTAGCGATACAGCGGGTAGTTTAGCCTTATAGTGGGTACATTTTGTGAAAATTAAACCTTTAGGAAACTCCAAGAATTTCATTGATATGAAAATGAATGATGAAACAATACCGTTTAAATACCACATTAGGTAAAGACTTAGTACATAAATCTGTTAGATTATTACTCGAGCAAATTTGGTGGATATCTCTTCTAGAGCTCATATATATATACAAGAATTTGAGTGAAATTTATATGTTTACTTCATTACCCTCAATATACCCACCTTTAATTTGTGTAATGCAAATTGCATTATTCTTAAAACACAATGAGAGTATCTTTAGTGAGCTACTTTAGGACCATAAAAAAATCTTTATAAAATGATGTATCACCATAAGTAAATACATATCCAGTCTAAGATCTACTATTATAGAGATCAAGTAAATAACCAACATCCGCATATAAACCAATTTCAAATCTAAATTAATCATAATATAATCATAATATTAATAGTAAATTGAGATAATATTTTACACTACTCTAATATCTCTTAGTAGGTGCAGAGCTACACCTAATTAGGAATTTTTCTTATAAATGCAATTTCAGGTCTGTTGCAATTTGCAAAATACATAAATGCCCTTACAACACTTATATATGGTACTTCAAGACTAAATTAATAACTCTTTGTTATCTTCTTTAGATCTAAAAGGGTATCTCTTCACTTCTAGTGAAAGGATCACCGCTAGTATGTTTAAAGGAAAAAATTTATTCATATAAAATTGCTTAAATACCTTTTCCATATAAGTAGACTAGTGTATTAGGGCTCCTTGATAATTAGTCTGCAGGTTAATACAAAATTTCATTTCCTTTAAATTTTTCATCTTGAACTTACTCTTCAAATAGAAACATGTTTTTTTGAGTTTGTTAGGAGTCACAATAATATTTAAATCATCAATATGTATTGCAATAATCACATTTATTATTCTGTGGTCTTTTATGAATACAAATGGATATAGTATATTACTCACATATCTTTTTTTCAATAAGAATTTACTCAAACAATTATACCATATGTCCATATTGCTTTAATCCATACATGAATTTTTGCAATTTGATGAAATATATGTCACATGTTTAATGTGCATTCATTTATGATATCTTTAGTCATTCTGGGACTTTTATATAAATATCATTTTCATAAGGTGTATAATAAGCATTTTTTAGCTGTCATACTAATTAAGTATCAAAATATGATCATTTCCATAATAAGAGAATTATTTTTCTTATAGTTATACGATAGAACGAGTCTAGCTCTACTTTAATTGTCTCTTTCCATAATGATCATTCACGTTTATGCTAATATTTAGTTATACTTATAGATTTTGGATCTAGATTTTTTCTTGAAACAACAAAAGTTACTGTTAAGGTAAATTCATCATCGACGATAATTGAATTTTTATTAACTCTTTCTCTTATATCACAAAAATAATTGAGATTTTATAATTTTTATTTATATGAACATCAACTCCAAAAACCATATCTGAAGGATCTAATTGTTCCGTTATCTCAGTTTGTGTTTCATAATTGGCTAGAGCTCTTTGACTGAGATCTTCCTCTTCGAAAGGTTTCTCTTCATGAGATTTTATAAGTGATGCTGCTTTTCTTTTTTATGGATTTTTATCTTTAGTTTTGATTTACTATTTACGCTTTTGGTATATAGTGAGATTGATTGATTTTCTATTTGCAATTGGAACAACAACTCTTGCTGGGGTATTAACAGCTGTAATATTAGACTTTGTCACTCTTTTAACATTTATAAATGTATTTGGCCATTAAGTTACAATTTATTACAACTATATTATTTTCTGAACTTATAGTTCACTCTAACATGTATGTTGATCAAAATTATTTAAATGGATTTCCTTTCAATAAATTTCTCAATATTTTTTAGCATTGCAGGTGCTTTTCCTCCCCTAATATCGAGAAATGTGCCTCATCAAAATAAATTCTTAGTCTCTTTTGTAGATCCATTTTCGCACATTGAGATAATAATATTAATATATTCATGGCACAACTAAAAATTTACAGCTCATATCCTTGTACAAGTTTCAAAGAAGAGTATGTATGATACACATAATGGTATTCATGCCAAACATTCAATGTTTAATTATTGAACTATAAGTTCAACGTTTGAATTGTAGGTTCAATGCAATATGTTGTTCATGTATACTAGGGATAAAATAATAATGAAATAACTCATTATAATGCATAACTTGTAAAATCCTTATGTTGTTCTCTATATGAATTGTTACTCTTTTAGAGTTCTCATGATCTACCAAATTATTTATAGCATTCACTTCAGGAAATACAGTTATACTAGTCGGCATTGTTTGATGATTTCTCATTAGTAATTATTTTTTGCAACTACTAGAAGACAAACAATATTTGTAAATTTTTTTGCTTTTTATACTGTTGCTATAGGAGCATGTAACTTTATCACCGCATAATTTCAACTGTGAAATAATTTTAAACATAGTTGAATTATATTCTAAAATAGACTTCAAGTCTTATAGGCATATATTTAGCCAATCATATTGAGCTTGTGGTGGTACCACATCTTTCAAGTGATCTAGAGAATATAAAAATCAGTAAGATATTCAGCCTTTAAATCCTCACTTAAATGATGTTTAAATATGATCATATATAACTTTTGTCTTGTTTTGATTTTAATCACAGATTAAAACCATGAACCATAAAAATTTTTCACAAAAATTCATTTTAATGTTATATTTCTTCAATTTGAGCCACAAATTCACAAATTAAATAGATCAGCTTTTAAAGTCTGTCAACTTATATACAATATGTATCTTTTAACTTTCATAAGATTTATAATGACTTCTATCTCATAAATTTATTTTAATAAGTGTAATGAAATCATATTAATATAAAATCAATCATTAATAGGCATAAACCATGAGCAATATCAAACTTAAAAAAAAATCAATTTTAAATTTTTTTTGACAAAAATCAATTTTAATAAGTTGATTTTTTTTGACAAAATCAACTTATATACAATAAATATATTTTTATCCAATGATAAAGTATCAACAATCTTTCAGCATAAAGTAACTAGATCACAAAATAATTAAATTTTGAACATTTTTAACAAAATTGTTATTGACAAGTAATAAATCCAAGTCATAGTAGCGAATATTTTTTTTTAGTAATTTAATAATCAAATAGAAAATTTTAGCAATTTAATAATCAAATAGAACCTTTGAATTAACAATATATTATATGATTAAAAAAAACTTTTCAATTAAAATGCGTCTAAGAAAACCAAAAGATGAACTACTTAACACATTAATTAAGACTCAATTTAAGAATTCTAGCATCTAGTACTGATAATAAATAATTTTTACTAGTGATATCGAGGACCACAAATTTGAGTTTCATTAAATTCGATTTTCTATATGAAAATAAGTAATATGTTAAATAGTATTATAATTAAATCAGTCTTTAAAGACTCATAGATAATATATTTAATTCTTTAGAAACATAGAATATTAGTTCTTTAACAAATTAGAATACTAGTTTTTCAATGATTTATGATACTTAGTTTTTCAGGTACGTAAGGTACAAATTTTTCAAAAATTTATATTTATTTATTTATTTAATTAGTTTTTCAAGAATTATAAAAAATATTTTTTTCAAGAACTATAGAGAATATTAGTTTTTCAGGAACTGTAGAAAATACTAGTTTTTCAGAAATTGTAATTATTACTAGTTTTTTAGAAACTATAATTATTATTAGTTTTTCAAGAACTTTCTTGTAGACATTATTAGTTATTCAGGAACTGTGAAAATTATTAGTTTTTTAGAAACTGTAGAGATTATTAGTTTTTCAGAAACTGTAGAGTACATTGATTCTTTAGGAATTGTAGAGTATATTAATTCTTTAACAAATTGGGATACTAGATTTTTAAGAATTTAGAATACTTTAATTCTAAGGGTCAATTTTTTCAGGAATTTATACTTTAGTTATTTATTTGATTAGTTTTTCAAGAACTATAAATAATATTAATTTTTCATGAACTAGAATTTAATTAATTAATATAAAATAATATCTCTATAAAAGAAATTACTGTGACAACAGTAAAATATAAGTTACAAGAATTTAAAATATAAGTTCTTCAAGAACTATATTTAATCAATTAAAATAAAATCTAAGATCAGGCATTAACAATTCAATCAAACAAATAACAAGAACTCATACACTATGCAATAGCACTATTTGTCAAATTTCCGATGACCATACCTACATAAATATACTTGAATATATATGTATACAAGCAGTATTTGGCTCTTTCTCTTGATATCCATATAATAGCAAATCGTTTCATCCAAGGACATATAATAATAATAATAATGATAATAATAATGATTCATTACCATTCTAATTTTGTTGTGATGTTATCTAGTAAATATTCATTATAGAAAATCAAAATTTTTAACTAAATTTTAAAGCGAGAACAACACACAAGAGTATTAACAATTTGTATAATTTACAAAATAGAGTAAATATTATTAATAACAGTAATTAATTAGATAATAATTATTTATCATAAATTTTGAATCTTGTTTTTTTTTTCAAAATTTTTGCTTTATCTAAAATAATGAACAGTATTGTAAAACCATTCGTACTGATAATGTGTTATGAAATAAAAAACAATTATAGAAAATAGAAAGAATAGAAGAGAGAATAATTTCTATGCATATCTTCATTGATTGTAATACCTATTTATAAGTGTAAAAGGTTATAAAGATAGTAATAGAAATAAAGTTCTATTTACATAAAAATATTTATTTATAGAGATATGATAGGCATCCAATCTTATCACACTACCTAAATATTATCATAACACAATTGCTATATTTGAAAAAAAAAAATTATTGATCTACTTAAAAGGTAAATAAATTTATGTTTGATCAAGTAAAGCGGTATTTAACAAAATTGAAAATTAAGTGATAAATAAAATAAGTGATGTAATTTTTAAATTGTAAAAATATTTTAAAATTTAATTAATTATTGTATTTAGTTTATATTTTAACTTAAAATTTTTGACTTATCATTTAAAGTGATTTTTAATTTAATTGAAATTTTTAAGATATACATTATGAAATAATTTAAAATAATTAAAAGCTGAAAATTTTTATTTTAAATGTTAAATAATATTATCAAACACCATCTCATACTTGATAGATAATTTTATATATATATATGTAAATACTATACATCGAGAGCTATATTTTTAACTCCATCTAAAAGATTTAAGTTTAATATTGATGAATAAACAAAATCCTCAAATGGTCTAAATACTTAAATTGATTTGAGAATGTCTACAAGCTTTTATTGAACAAATATTATCTTTGACTACTACAAATGTCAAATAAAAATAATTATCATATATAACAATAAGTTTAAATTTGTTTTTTTATTCAATAGAATTATATTATAGCATTGCCCAAGAAATTATTTTCAATATATTTTTTAAAAAAAACCTATTCTAAAATCCCTTAAATTTATTATGTTTTGTTTAATAAGCCTTAAAAATTTTATATTTCCATATTGATCCTTACATTTTTATATTTTTTTTCACATTGAAAACTTTTTTAATTATAAAAGTAAAATTAATGAGAAATTTTGTAATTTTGATTTAAAAATATTAAAAAATTATTGAAGTTATACATAAAAAAAAAAAACTCATTTCTACATTTCTGAAATTTTCAAATTTTATATATTAAATAATTTATTTTTTAAAAATAATGCAATATTTTATTAATTTATTATATATTATTGTTATATAATTTATCATCAATTTTTTGTAATACAAAAAGTTTTTGATATGAAAAAATAAAAGTTTAAGAATACAATGTAACAAAATAAAATTATAGAGTTTGATAAATAGGGTAAAGTTTAATTTTGAAGAATTGTAAAATATAGTTAAATTTCTATAAATTAAGGGTGTGTTTAGTAAATCGTAATAAAATGTAATGCAATATAATCAAATCAATTTATAATATAAATTTATATTAAAAATTTATTTGATTACATTACATTACGTTCTTTCACTACAAGAAATTCGCGAAATAGTGACGAACAACATTCCGTCACTAATTTGCGATAGATCAGCGAGAACCGATGACGGATTTTAAAAATAATAGAAATAATAAATTAAAAAATACAGTGATAGAATACCAAGAGATTAGCGACAAATTACCGACGGATTCAGAAACGAAGTAATTTAGTCATTAAAAATGAGCATGAAATATTGGCGCCAGTCATTAGCGATAGATTTGCAACAATTTAGCGACAGAATCAGTGATGGATGGTTTTGTAGTTTTTTTTGTCGCTGAAATTTATAAATGATTTTCCATTTTATTTTACTGACAGATTAAATGTAAAATAACGATGGAAATCCATCGCTATTTTTTAAATTCTTCTTTTTTTCTATCCCTAATGGAGTTAATAAGGATTGGACAGCCAATTAAATAGCTAGGATGACCAGCCTCTCCATTTCTTTTTCCTGTGAGTTTCTATCTCTTCAAATTTGCCAAAAACAAAAACAAATTAAACAAGTTTTCTCTTCAAACTGTGGAGCTGCTGGTCCACCATTTCTGCCCCTCTCTCTCTTGCTTCTCGTGTTCGTGGTTAATATTTCAACATTGGGTTTTGGTTAAAAGTTTGGTGGATTGTATAGCTACTGGATTTTGGTGAAGTCCTTGGCATCCGCTAGTCCTCCAATGTTTCTCCATCTCTCTCTCTCACTTCTGGTGGTTATTGAGTCTCCGATTTGTCGCAAGATCTCTCTCTCTCGCTTCTGGTGCTTCATGCATCTCGGCTTCGTCATAGGTCCAGTTCTGTGACTTGTTTTTTTCTTACTATTTGCTTCTAATTTTTGTATTTTTTTTTTATGAATTTTTGTTATTTTTCTTACTATTTGTTGGGATTTGGGTCCAATTACATTATGGGTTTTGTGAAAATATGAATTTGTTTTGACTTTTGGTTATTTTTTATCCGATTTCTATTGATTTGAGTAACTAGTTTTGTTGGTTGATGGTTAAATTTGATTTTATGAAATATTATTGGCTTTCCCTCATAAAAAATCCAAGTTTTGTTTCAACTCACCTTAATCAAACCATTTCCCCTAAGAAAGATCCTCTGTTTTTTCTTAAGCTCTGTTCTAAGCAAACATTGGAAAATCAATATTCTTTGTTCATCGACAATGAAAAATTCAGCGAGTATTTGCAGCTGGGAGTCCCTTTCAAGAAAAATAATCAATCTTTCTTTGTTATTGGTTCTTTCAATTGATTAATTTGTCTTATGCATAATTTATACACTTATAATTATAACCTTGTCTTGTGGAATCCACTTATTCAAAAATCTTTAGTTCTCCCTAAACCAAATGTCACATTTGAAAATCATGGTGCTTTTGAAGCTTTTATGGGTTTTGGGTTTGATTCTTGCAGTAAAGATTATAAAGTGGCGAGGGTTTTGCGACTTCTTGAATATGAAAAAGAAAGTGAAGAAGATGATGAAATAGCTATTGAGGTTGAAATTTTCTCACTTAAAAATAATTCTTGGAAAAATATTACTAACTTAGCACCTCAATATGATATTATGGAAAGAAGTTCTCAAGCTTTTGTCAATGGAGCAGTGCATTGGATTGCAATAGACAGATAGAGCAATGGTGAATCTAAGAATTGGTTTATGAGTTAATGTTGCCAAAATGTTTGGTTAATAAAGATCCAATGTTTTTGACAATTTCCATGTATAAAGATTTAAGTATTGCTGTTTTCAGGAGAAATTATCTTAGATTTTTTGATAGTGATATATGGGTAATGAAAGAGTATGGTGTAACAGAGTCATGGACAAGGCTATTTACTGTTGGAAGATTTGAGGGTTGTGTTCCAAGAGCCCTGGGATTTAGGAGAAATGGTGATATGATTTTTGAATTATATAATGGAGAGATAGTTTCAATTGATACAAAAAGTTTAGATATTAAAGGTCTTGGAATTGATTTAGCCTCTAGGTATTCTTTTTTGGATAATTTTATGGAGAGTTTAGTCTTGCTTGATCTTGATCAAACAAGTGATGCAAACGAGGTGAATGACTAAGTTTCTAATCTCTGTGAACAAGATTGTTGTGTTTTCACAAGTTTTCTTATTTGTTGTTCACATATGCGTTGTGTATAAAAAATTACACACACATAAAATTTACTATGTTTTTTATGGGAAGTTATACCATTTTGATATGCACTAATTTAAACCATTCTGTTACTGTATTATAAGGAAAGCAGAGCTACTTGCTCAACAACATAGAATGTGTTAAATAATTTCTCATAGGGATGTTATATTCCCACAGAGTCCGAGAATCCAATTGCAGGGAGGAAGCTTTAGGTTTTCCATCCAAACCCATTATTTCAATTAGAGAGTCATTGCCTGAAAGACTTAATGAGGCAAATTTCTGTTGGAGGGAATACCATAATTGCCGGTGTGAATTCTCTGATTTTTTTCCCAATCACTTTTTTTTTTGGCGTGTTGGAAGAGGAGGGGCTGTGGATGTGAGGTCTACTTATCTTATTTTCCTTTTATAGCATTTTAATTACTCTTCCTAGAATTACCATTATGTAATACAGAGGCAATATTTCTTTTCTTTTTGGTGGTTGGTAGACATTATTCATCAAATTTTGGGTGTTCGTGTTTATGGTTGGCTGGGTTGACTTGTTTTCCCTCCGTCTCAATGCCTAAAAGATGCTCCTGTCATTTTTTTTTTGTTGTAAGCATGATTCCATCTATTTCTTCATCTCATTTCTTCTATCCTGGTTTTGACCCACTCATTTTTTTGCAGGTATTTTCCTTTCCTTTGATCCAATTAGCATCTCAGAAGATGCGGATATGCCTAATATTCAACAATCATTTCTTTTACCACATAGTGCTTCCAATGCTGAAACTGACATCCCACAGCCGCAAACTCCTAGACAGGATGCTTAGCTTTTAGATGATGTTTGAAGAGCCTTTAGGGCTTAAAGATCCTTCTGGTATAATTCAGAATGACAATGGTATATCGAAGTCAATCTTGAAGACATTTGGGCAAGCTCTTCCCAGTACTATGGAGTTATGAATCTACCCAACCATGAAATAATGGTAATGGTGGCTGAAGCTACTTTTAACATCTTAAAGAGTACATTCATTCAATGCGATCCTTTTGTTGAGTGTCTGAAAGAATATATTCAAAAAGTATCAAGACTCACTTCAATTCAAGAGTATATTGTTACTCTTTTATGATTTATAATTTATGATTGTTACTTTTTTATGATTTATAACTTATGTTAATATTTTATAACTAATTAAATTTTTAATATTCATATTAATATTGTTAAAATTGTTGAAACATATTAGTATATAAATATAAATCTAACATATATAAATATATGTAATAATATAATCATAAATAAAAAAATCAATGAAATACATTTGCGATGGATTTGCGATGAAAATTAGTAAAAAATTGCGATGGAATATATGGATAATTGCGATGGAATAAATTAATTTTAATTATAAATTACGACGAAATTGCGATAACATATTCCGTCGCAATTAAACGACGACTGATTTTTTTAAATCAGCAATAGATTTTATTGAAATTTAATTTTAAACTCCAACAGATCAGCGATTGATCAGCAATGGAAATTCTGTCGCTGAATTTTGTGAAAAATTTTAGTGTGAAAATTTTTATCGTAGATCATCGACAGATTTCTCTTTCCATCCCAAAAAAATCACCGACTAAGATTATAGCGACGGAATTTGGTCGTTGCAGTTTCCTCATTGATTTACTTTAGCGATGGAATTTTATTATTTAGCGACGAAAAATTCTATCACTATTTCGCAATTTTTTGGTAGTGTATTACAGCCTTTCAAACGTACTCTAATAGTTTTAGGACTGTAAAAATTTATTAATTAATTGATATATTATTTAATCAATAAATTATTGATTTATTAATTTATGTATTAATTAATAAAAAATTAATTTATCAACATATTTTTTATTTTTATTATAAAATATTGAACTTAGTATGTGTTTTCTGTTACAATATGAGAACAATATACTAAAATTTCTTAATGCAAAAAAAAGTTAGAGATGAGATCTAAAAAAAATATATTTCAAGAATAAATAAGTACCAAGATCTCCTCTCTCTCTCTTTATATATATATATATATTCAAATAAATGTATATATATATATATATATGTATATATAACTTTGATGTATAAGGAGGTTATTAATTTATATATCTAATGAGACCTATACATTTTTTTAAAAATGTGTTATCTTATAAATTTAATAAATTAGTAATTCATCATATTAATTTTAAGTTAGAACCGACTAAAAATATTATTTAATTAATATTATTAATTTATTAAATATTAATTTATTGAGGTTATGCCGTAATTTTTTAGATGGGCCGGGTAATACGGTTCTGGATTGAACTACATATCCATTTGTAGCCCGACTGTTCTCGTAACCTTGTGTGTACTTTTCTCCTTGCCTCACTCACTTGACTTTCCTTTGCTTTCCGCCCTCTCTCTGAATGAACAAATGGCGCTTCTTCTCTTCTTCTTCTTCAAACTCTTGGATTTCTAGTTATTACGTTACGTTCATCTCTCTGTGATTCGCTCGCTCACTCTGCAACTTCTATTCAATCACAGAAGTATAATTATGAAATAATGAAGCGCGGATTCAACGAAATCTCCGATGACGAGTGGGAAAACCACTCCTTCAAGCCATCGCGCGTCTTCGAAACGGCACCGAATCAGAAACGCAAACGTAAATCCCCTGCACCTCCTCCTCCAATTGAATCGTTTGCTTTTAAGAAGTCTGAAGATACTTTCAATTCCTATAGCAGCAGTGACGATTGCGTTGAAATTACTCGACCTGTTCAAATTAATTTGAAGGCAGAGGAAGTAGAGGAGGAGAATTTGGAAGATGATGATCTTGAAGAGGAAGATTTTGAGCTGGTACTGAGGCCGCCAGAGAGGAATCGTGGTCGTCGATTTATAGTTGATGATGATGAGGAGGAGGAGGAGGAAGAGGAGGAGGAGGTGAGGAAGGAGGCGCATATTGAAGCGAGTTTTAGGGATGTTTATGATCTTGATTCTAGCGACGACGAGGAGGAGGAGGAGGAGGACTTGGAGTTTGAAGAAGATGATGTAGTTGGAAAGGCTTTACAGAAGTGCGCCAAAATATCAGCTGATCTGAAAAAGGAGCTGTACGGTTCTGGAGTCACCTCGTGCGAGCGGTACGCTGAGGTAGAAGCTTCTTCAGTGAGGATTGTTACTCAGGTACTTCTTGTTGTTATTATTGGTTTCTTCTGTTCGTTTGGTTGATGAGATAGAGATAGGAATCGCAAATTTGTGGTTTGATTTTCGAGATTAATTGTTGTCGATGAACGAGTTGGGCCTTGAGTATCAGTATCAGTTAATCTTTATGGTTTTGTTTTACTCACTATTTGAATGCTTACTATCCCTCATTTTCTGAGGAAGGTGAGAATGACAAGAAAATGAATAACTGGATTTTTTTTTGGTTAAAATTCACTTTGAAACCTCTGCTCTTTCTCTGCGAAGTCATATTTATTTTATTACACTGAAATATTTTTGGCAAATGTTGAAAATGGCAAATATGAAACGTTGTTACTATGTTGCTTAAGTGTTGAGAATGGCAAATTTGAAACTTTCTGCTTTGATAGGTTCCAGGTAGTGTTTGTTGTATTTTGGTGAAGCTATGTATTGAAACTTGTTCTTTGTCTCTGCTTGACGAGTTAACTGCAAATTCAGAGAGAAATGAAATGAAAAAACTTTCAGTATTTTGTTTGTATTGTTGTTTTCAAGATTGGTTTAATTAATTCAGTTTAGCTATATAACTGTATGGTGAATGAAAATATCCACAACTGAAACAGTGACCTGTCTTAGATGCTTTATGTTGATTAGGTAGTGAAGATTACACTTCAAATAAGCTGACTGACTGAATTAGGCTGACTTGGCTGAAGTGTGTTTTGTGCATGTGTGGTTACATGGCTATACATGCATGGCTGTGTAAGTGGGCATACAGATGCATGGACGTGCACATGTGTTCTTGTGATCCCATATGGTAACAAAGCTTGTGATTTACAACTATGGTTTCTTTGCTTTTGCTAATTTTCTCTTTGATTAACATTACATGAAGTTACCTTTTTAATAGGCCTGCTCTTAAATGGAAATCTTGTTTTATTCTTGCAGAGTGATATTGCTGCAGCATGTGCAGTGGCAGATTCAGGTTTCCAGCCTGTTCTCAAGCCATACCAGCTAGTTGGCGTGAACTTTCTCCTTCTCCTGTATCAAAAGGGAATTGCAGGAGGTAATTCTACTATTCCTTTGTTGTCTTATTGTGTTAACAAACCCTCTATTAAATAACATACAATTGCTCTATCACTTTGCTTATGAAATAAGTTCTTGGCATTGACAAATCCATGATTAGAGAAAGCATATTGCTAACACATCGTGTTGACTAATTGTTTTTGGGAAAACTATGGTATTATAGTCTATCGTATTCTTGACTTTTCCCTCTATATGATTTGGAAGCTGCAGTGCCAGGGAATTATGGCTTTATGTTTCTGGATAGATAAAGCAAAAGTAGTTCTGTAGTTTAGTGGTTTATAACAAATGAATCTTGGCAAAAAAATTTACATTTATGTAAATATATCTATGATATGGAACAGAGAGTAAGGTTTTGATGAAATGATTTCGTAATGCCAGTGAAAACCAAACTGCATATGTGTTCATAGTTAGTTCCCTGGCCTTGCAGCAAAAATTGAGTAGTGCAAGCTCAGTATCTCAGGGAAATTGGTTTGTGTTCACATGAGTTTGACACCTGAGGTTTTTTTATGCGTGATTTCAACGTGCCTTGTTGGCTAGAAGTAAACCTATGAAGTCTCTTGTTTGCAAGTTGATTTTCCTCAATTATTATAGGTAGTTTGTGATGTCTTGTTTAAAAAGACATTCTTCTCCTCTTCTCATTATATTTTATTTGTGATGCTCTAAAAGAATCCTTTGGAATCCTTCAAGACGTCACTGTAAATGTTTTTTTTTTTTTTTTTTTGACCCTATTGTAATTATTCACTCTGCCCTCTCCCTTGGGACAAAAATAAGGTACAAGCCCAAGGTCTACCATTTCTTCCTTAAGAATATACTGATCGTTGTATGATCAATTTATGCAATAAAAATGCGAATGCTTTGATTCGTCCATGTCGTGAAATGTTTTTATTTGTATGTGTAAGATTAGAATGCTACATATACTTTGAAAAGACAACTGGTCAGTAATGATTCACATTTGTGTCCCATGCAGCCATATTGGCAGATGAGATGGGGCTTGGAAAGACTATTCAGGTATTTGGTATCCATTGTTTTCCTCATCATTGATAATATGGTTAACCTTTGGGATGTCAGATTGTAATGATGATCTTGTTGACAGGCTATTACCTATTTAATGTTGCTGAAACACTTGAACAATGATCCTGGTCCACATTTAATTGTATGTCCTGCATCTGTATTGGAAAATTGGGAAAGAGAACTTAAAAAATGGTGTCCATCATTTTCTGTACTCCAATATCATGGGGCTATGCGAGCTGCCTACTCAAAAGAGTTGAGCTCTTTGGCCAAAGCGGGGTTGCCACCTCCATTTAATGTGCTTCTTGTTTGTTACTCTCTCTTTGAAAGGCACAGGTAATCTTTATTTTGTGATAGGTCACTATATGTGTATGTTGGTTTCACCCTGAGGTTGTTTCTTATTATTGATAAACAGTGCGCAGCAGAAAGATGACCGGAAAATTCTGAAACGATGGCGATGGAGCTGTGTTCTCATGGACGAGGCACATGCTTTGAAGGATAGGAACAGCTATAGGTGGAAAAACCTGATGTCAGTTGCAAGAAATGCGAACCAGCGGTTGATGCTTACAGGGACGCCCCTACAGAATGATTTGCATGTACTGTTGCTGCCTTTTTTATTATTATTTTCCCTTTAAATGAATGATATGGAATCTGTTTAGCTTCGTGATTGAAACAAGAAATTATAGCCTTTTGTTTGCTATCTTATAATAGAGCTCTTGTGATGTGGAAAAAGTTCTTTCACACTTTTCGAAAGTTAAAATAGGATGTTGAATTGTCAAATTGTGTTGCAATGTGTTTTTACTAATATAAGTTAGTTTCTGTGGTTTTCAAAGCACTAGGTGTCTGGATCCACAATGATCAAAATTGCTGGAAGAAAAGACCTGATGGTATAGTGCTATAACTTAGGATAGTTAGAAGAAAAGGATCTTTCATTCAGAGGATTTATCATACTGGCATACGAATTTGGGATGTAGCGTTGTAATTTTGAAATCTAGAATTTACTATTGTAAACATTCTAGTTGACTTGTAACTGACTGCCACTTTATTTTCTGTATGTTCTGAGTGTATTATAGCCAACTTCTAATTCATATTCTTTTCCCTTTGATGATGTGTATAGTTTATCTAATGACTGTCTCAAATTTTTGAGAAAGACAGGTTTAACTAGGAAGGGGTAGCCGTAGCTATTTGGGGAAACTTTTATCTGGCTTGCTTGCTTCCTGGTATAATTTGATTGACTTTATTTTTACCTATTTTATATGGTAGGTTGAGTTTCCTGTCCTCCTTTCCATGGGGACAGGCATCTTCTGATGAAGTTGTGAAATTATTTCAGTTGGGGCTAGAATTTTATCTTGTAGTAAAGTCCAGCTAGTGTCTCTTTCTCGTGGCCAGCAATAATTATTCTTTTTTAAGCGTCCTTTGCTGTTGGAGACATCTAAAATTGTGCAGATGACTCATATTGCTTTGAAAATGTTTCAAACTATGCCATATTTAGCCAGTCATGATATCCTTCTAATTGACTAGGTGGTCAATCATTGCAGGAGCTGTGGTCATTATTGGAGTTTATGATGCCTGATCTTTTTGCTACTGAGGATGTAGACTTGAAAAAGTTACTAAATGCTGAGGACAGAGATCTGATTGGTCGTATGAAGTCTATTTTGGGACCATTCATCTTGAGGCGCTTAAAATCTGATGTGATGCAACAACTTGTTCCAAAGATACAGCGGGTATGCTGTGTGCTTATTCACCTGTAAAGCTTTAATCAATATCTTGCATTGTCCAGTTACTCTCTTTTGAGAATTTTCTGTAAAATTCTGTCTTTTGCATATTTCTATACCCTAGAATAATTAAATATTTTTTTTTAGGTTGAATACGTTTTAATGAAAAAGCATCAGGAAGTTGCTTATAAAGAAGCCATAGAGGAATATCGGGTGGCTTCACGTGCTCGTATTGCAAAAGTTTCAGATGTTGACTTGAATACTATTTTTGGAATTCTTCCTCGGCGGCAGATTTCAAATTATTTTGTTCAGTTCCGCAAGGTGCTGCTTTTGCTCTTATTACCTTTCTGTTAAATCTATTTTTTCCCAGTTCTCATAATTTATTTTGTGCCTTTTCTTTTTTATCAATTTACTAAATTTTCATGCTCATTCAGATAGCAAATCATCCATTATTAGTGAGGCGAATTTACAGTGATGAGGATGTCGTTCGTTTGGCCAAAAAGTTACATCCAGTTGGTGCTTTTGGCTTTGAATGTACACTGGATAGAGTTATTGAGGAATTGAAGACCTACAATGACTTCTCTATTCACCGGGTAATTTCTATTTTTTGGTGTGGGGACTATCACTAAAAGTGGTAGTTTTTCATTTTATATGCAAGTGCATGCAAATGTTTCTTGATATTTCATTTCTCTGTTGTTGATAAGGATGTGGATCTTAGCAGCATAGTATCCTAGGTAAACTTTTAAGAGTTTCTGTTCTACTGCATATGAAAAAGATGTCACAAGTTAGCCGTTTTGTATGGATTAACTTATAGCAGTGCCAGTGCATTAGATCATAGAGGATTTTAATTGGTAGCCTGGGCATCTCAGATCTGAAGACTTCTAAAATTATGGCGTTGGTAAAGATGCAGGCTCCCTTTCTCAGAAACTTGGATCCACTGCTTATACAAATGATTGAGAGTCTTAATAATAATAACTCATGCAGATGTTGAATGCCTGAACAATAGCTTTTGTGTTATTGAAGGGAGAGAGGTGAATGCTATACTTTTGATGGTGTGGAGGATGTAAATGCCTACTGCTAGGGTTGTTTCATAAAAGGGTTGCTTCATTCTCTTGGTGCTTTAGAAATGCCCTGGAGTATACACTTCAATGCTCAAAAAGGCTACTTCTTGATCTGATTTAGCCTTATTTATATAACTTTTTTGTGGGTGATTTTCAGCCATTTTTTCAAAATTATTGGAAGTCATAGACGTAATTATGAACAAGGTGCTTAGTTTAAAGTTATTTTTTTTTTAAAATGGTAAATTGTTTTGATTAATTAGGCTCCAACTGAGGTTTGAGCTTGTAACCTCAACCCCTAGATAATGACTATACTACCGCTAAGCTAAAGCTGATTGGTTTTTTATTTTCTTTTTAACATAGCAAGTGTTACTTAATTGAAACTATTATTGAATCATGGTTATCCTTTAACCTGTACAATTTTGAATCTTACAATAATCAGAAATTATTGGTTTTTTATTATTTTTGTTGCATTATATTTATCATAAGATGTCACCCAAAATCGTTTCGAATGGAAACAAAGAATCCATATAGCCAACCCCAATTAATTTTGGGAATAAGGCTTAGTTGAGTTGAGTTGAGAATGAATCTCTGGATATATATATATATATATATATATATATATATATATATATATATATATATATATATATATATATATATATATATATATATTTTTTTTTTTTTTTCTGGCAGAATTGTGTGTTTCTAATTTGACATATTTGCAACTTTGAACAAATCTTGCAGCTTTTACTCTCTTATGGGGTTAAAGATGCTAAAGGAATCCTTTCAGATAAGCATGTCATGCTCTCAGCAAAATGTCGGGTATGGATCGAGTAATTTCCCCTTATTTTAAATGAAAATTTTTTGAGCTAAAATATTTGAAGTGCACACATAATGCTCATACTATAAGTTAATGTTTCTGTGTCAACTATACAGGCACTAGCTGAAATTCTTCCTGCACTGAGGAGGGATGGACACAGGGTTCTGATATTTAGCCAGTGGACGTCAATGCTAGACATCTTAGAATGGACTCTGGATGTAATTGGGTTGACATATAGAAGACTTGATGGAAGGTACCTGGTCTACTTATTTAACATTCATTACTTGATCTATAGGGTGCATGCCACCAATTATGCTTCAGGATGGATCTTTTTATATTGGACTTTTCCTGTTGACTGCTTAGTAAACTGATAGTGGATAAATCCATCCAAAACTTGATTTACAAGCTATGGAAGCTTGCAGTGTGATGTTATGATAATAATAAAGGAATTCTTCTCTGTGCTATTTGGGGGTTGATAGTAAAAGTCTTGGGTTGCACTCTCTGTCACAGTGTGAGGACAGAGAAGTCACTCATGCAAAAATGCTGAAGGATAGAACTGTATCCAAGTAGGATTTAGCATGCATGGCACTTTGGCTGGATGATGTGCTATATATATAATGTGCATTTGAAGTTCACATTTTATTTCTTTATTTATACTTTTGAGCTCCCATGGCATCCTAGTTTGCGCTCTCCAGCTCTTTCATGAATTTTGTCAAGCTCTCTTTATGATGCACAAGTAACGCTAGTTGAAACGTGAACATGGTGAACAGTGTTATGGTATGAAAAGGTGGCAATTTAACTTGCCTTGGTTGGTACCTATCCCACCTTGATTCTGGTGTTACCCATGTATGAAATAAGTTTCGAGTCTGGGTTGGTATCGTCGAGCAAACCTGGTGATTATAGCCTCATGGATTATTTTCTGATGCATTTCAGTGTCGTAAACTAAGCTGTGTCCCTCTCTCCTATGCGCTTACACCGATTCGTTTGCAATGTTGCATGTTTGTTTTTATGAAATTATAATTCGATTACTTCCCAAAATGCACTCAAATTATTCTTTAACTAGATTCAGTATATCGAGTTTAGATTATGAAACTTCCGTAGTATCATGGTTAGCAAAGTGTTTTTAAGTTTGTGCCTTTTCCTGTTCAGTTGCTTTCTTGGTGGTTTTCTTCCTTCCTTTCTCTGTGTTAGTACAACACGATATCCTATTGGATTTAGGTTTTAGCTTGTTTTCCAATTCCAACAATAGGCTTCTGGGACTTCATAACCTTCAGATTTTACTTTTATATTTTTTACTTTAAGCCGTTGTTGTGTTCATTTTCTCACTGTTAAGCCTGCCGTTAATTGCATTTAGCTGAACTGAGGACATCTCTTCAATGACAGTACTCAGGTGACAGAGAGACAGACCATAGTGGATGCCTTCAACAATGATACTTCTATATTTGCATGCTTGTTGTCCACTAGAGCTGGAGGGCAGGGCTTGAACTTGACTGGAGCTGACACTGTTGTCATCCATGATATGGATTTCAACCCACAAATTGATCGACAAGCAGAAGATCGATGCCATCGAATTGGCCAAACAAAGCCTGTAACCATATACAGGTTTTTCTCTAGTCATGTTTTTCAGGAAAACAGAACAGGGAGAAACTGAAAATAAGGAGGGAAAAAAGATGGAAAAAAATAAGAACAGATTTCTCTTCTATTCTCTGATTGTTTTCCCTGTCCCATATATATATTTAAATTTTTACAACATTGGTTTATGCATGTTTTACTTTTGTCCACTCTTTGCAGGCTAGTGACCAAGGGTACGGTCGATGAGAATATTTATGAGATTGCAAAACGGAAGCTTACTTTGGATGCTGCCGTTCTGGAGACTGGGATTGAGGTAGATAACGATGGCGACACACCTGAGAAGACAATGGGAGAAATATTATCATCACTTTTGTTGGGCTAAGAACATCCACTGCATCTGATGGTGTCCCAGAAATCCTTTTTAATGCCCCTTCACTATTTTTGTAATATCCATTGTTGTATTAGTTAGGTGTAGGAGTAGTCCAGGGAAAAGAGGAGGGGACATGAAAAGAACGAAAGAGAAGAATCATAGAGAGAAATCATTTACAACTGACAGTGCTTTTGCCGTGAGGGTGCAATAACCTAAAATTCATGTGGGTGGTGAAAGCCAGGTGTCAATAAGACTTGATTTGACGAAAGATGAGTTTTGCGAGGGCTTAGGCATAGGGTAGTTTTAGTAGTAGTTACTGTGGATCAAGTTTTGTCCACATAAACCATGTGTATGCATGGATAGGAATTCACTTGTACACATAAATGTTACGTTAATTTTTATTTAAATCCTGTTAAGCCAATTGTTAGATTAAAATTTTAACAGATGAATTGACTGGAGATAATGCATTGACCTGTTTTAAATTTTGAAGGGGGTATAAAATTGTATAAAACCAGTTGTAGAATAAGGTGGAAATGGAATTTATTGTAACATTGAATTTTGCAAGTACTGATTTGTGAAAACGCCTACTAAGATAACTTTACGCTTTCCTATTTGGTGATTATTATAAGAAAATGATACGGAAAGTAGGTGCTTATGTCAAGATTTAAATCCTTGATGTTTTGCGCTACAAGCAGGGAAGATACCTAGCAAACATGTAAAACTTTTTAAATGAACCTGATTTATTCATGTCACCATTGTAAATTATTTCGTGGGTGAATACGATGTCCGTATGCAAATGTGTCATTGGAGTAGGAAACTTGATAAGGTTAGCCGATTTATAGGGGCTTGCAAATGCTAAACCTAAAATCTTCATAGTTCATTTGCAGCGTGGACAGTCAAAGGTAAGCTATAGAAAAGCCATGAAAGTAAAAGTTGTTAGTTGTTTTGTCAATGATATTCCAATATATGCACGTTTGAATAAGTTGCATCATCACCATCATCAGCAGAAGCCAAGAAGGAATCTCCTGAAATGGATTTTTATGTCCTTGAAATCTCTTTATCTGCCATGAAATTAATAGTACAACAACAACTAGGAAGTTTACAAAAGAATTTTCTGATAAAATTAAAATTAAGGAGAATTACATAAAAGTGATTTCTTTCCCTTCACAGTAATTTTTTTTTTCTTCAGGTTATTTTTAGCTTCTTCACATATATAAAAGAAAAGAGAATTACTAACACAGAGAAAGAATATATATTATTTATAAAATAAATATACGGGACCCACTTTGTGTGTCCTTCGTTTGTCCACTATCATTCACATGCATGAGCCCGCAGATCACATGTTGTTGTGTTTTTTATTTTTGTCATCTCCTATCTCCTAGTTTCTTGTAACTGTAAATATTGCTACATTTATTCAACCTAACGTACTTCACTTCTAAGCTTGGTCCCCAATTTTGCTTTTTTCAACTTATTCGAAAATTCAATGACCATCATTTAGAGATTCTACATAACTATGGATATAGAGATCAACATTGTGAGACTTCCTTTTTTTTTTATTATTTTTTTGAGTTTTAATTAAATTCTACCTAAAATTCAAATTCATAATCTTACAAACTTACAAACTGATCATAATTAGATCAAGGTGTATGTTGAGCTGGACTTCTTTGATATTGGATCTTAGTGACTTCCAAAAAAAGCAAGCAGTATTAGGGGAGCCAAGCTTTGTGCTTAATAAAAGATCTTCAGTACTCAAGTTAGCTATGGAGTTCTTTGAAAGTTATAAGAAAGAAGATAAATTTCTTATAACTAGCATTTGTGCATAAAAGAAAAATGTGAGCGTGTAGAGTCAGCTACCTCAAATTGAAAGTGTATTTTTTCTTTTATACTTAGCTTCATTCTAGTGACTTGTTTGAGAAGGAGTTGATAACATATCCCTACAGTAATAATGAAAGGGTGTGGTTTGATTGATTTGGTGTAAATTATGATGTCAAATGAGGCGTGTACTTTGTCACTGTCTAGGTTATATCCTCACGTGTGATGGTTGAGTAGGAACCATCTTAGTCTGACAAGTCTTACATCTCACACTCAATGGGTGACAGTTTGTAATGATCCAAATTTTTATTTATTTTATTTTAAAAAATTACTATTTTATAAGAGAATATATTATTTAATTATATTTTTGTAATATTTATATTTAAAGTAATATATATATGATACCTAAAATATTTATGAAAATTTTCATTTTAGATTTTTTATCATAAATTTTAAAAATGTATGTATATGTGTTTAAAGGAAATGAAAATTTACGTATATCGATATTTTATGAAAAATAAATATTTGAAAATATGAATTTTGTATGATGTTGAAAGTTTATGAAAAAAAAATAATTTTGGTAAAAAATACTCTATATATATATATATATATATATATATATATATATATATATATATATATATATATATATATATATATATATATATATATATATATATATATTCTTTCAGCCTCATCCGATTGGTTGAAAAATAGCCAATCAGATGGTTGTTATTTCTCTCAAGTTATAGAGAGAGAGAGAGAGAGAGAGTTTGTTATCAGAATTCTTCATCTCCGACCACTGTGCATTGACACAGGTTTCACAATCATGTTTCTTGACGTCCAATGAGCATTTGAGCACCAACAATAACCAAAAACGATGAAGAAGGGTGGCGTACGCATAGAAGGAAGCATCTCTGATGCTGCCATCTTTCGAGGTTGATTCTAGCCATTTTCGGCAGCAAAATCCATCAAATTTCATACCATTAGACTCTTTGTGGTGAGAGCTTTCCATTGATACCCTCCTTGCCTCTTGGAACACACTGAAGGAGATAAAAAATTAGACCACTGAAACTTTGAGCTCTAATCTCAAGCGAACGAAGAGAGTGGTTGCTAGTGGAGGTTATTTTTTAGTTCTTGGCATCAAGATGAGCAAGTTGGTGTAATTCTTGACCTCTAGCACCACCGACAATAAAGATATATGGATCCAGTTCTAGCAACTTCATTTTGATCTTTACAGCGTGTTTCGAATCCTAGTCCGATTGGATTCATTTGGTAAGCCTGAAACCCTCGATTTCATTTGATGCATGAATTTTGAACTGTTTAATTATTACAAAAAAAATGTATATATTCATGGATTATATTTATGTTCTTGGAGCTTATTGATAAATTTGCAATCATTATGAATTAAATTATTTGTAAATTTTGATATATAGTTAAAAATATTTTAAGTGAATTAAATTAATTTTTTAAAGGGTTAAGAGATGTAAATTGTGATGTTTGAGCTGTCAATTCAAATAAATAATTTTATAAAATTATATGCAAGTATATGTATATGCATTATATTTTTAATATTAATTGATGAATTTCAAATTAATCTAAATTCCCATGAATTTATTAATTTGAATTTTATATTATAAATGATTTAATTTTATTTTCAAAATAGTAATTTTATGTATTTATTTACATGATTTTTATATTGTTTAGTTTGAATCGTAATTAATTATATAATGAATTCAAAGCGTTAAAATCTCTTTAATGCGATTTATTTTCATTACATATATGTGATAATTATGATTAATTAAAATGCTTTAACAAGTTAAGTTTAATTTTATTGGAAAAATTGAATCTACTATATTTCTATAAAATATTATAAAGGTTTTGAAGTAAAGAATTCAATTATGCTGATTTGAATGGTTTATTATAACTAAAATAATTTTATTAAAAGAATGCTTATAAATTATCTTTTAAATAAATGACCGAATATATATATATATATATATATATATATATATATATATATATATATATATATATATATATATATATATATATATATATATATTAGTAAATTATATTTTTAAGTAAATTATTTTTAAACAATGTTTTAAATGGTTGAGAAGAATTTATATTTTTAAATATATAGTAATCTTCCTTTTATGTGTATATGTATATAAATTATGATTTAAATGAATTAAATAATTTAAATTAATTTTAAATGGTTTATAATATAAATTGAGTTTACTATATTAATGTAAAATCAATGAATTGAGCATGTGTTGATTGATGAGTTGAACCATTGCCGAAATTTGGAGACCCAAAAGGAATTGAGTTGTGATTGGTTGATGGGTTATTGAGTTGTGGTTGGTTGATGTGAGTCATGAATGTTATTTAGAAGTGTTTATTTATTTATTTATTTTTTTGTATCAGTAAGGAATATCTTAGTTATAGGAGAGATTCTGCCAAAATTTCAGCAAAATCTTTATAGCTGTTTGAGTATGTCTTTGTTGAGTTATATGTATTATGATGATCTATGTATATTATATAGCATTGGCATTTCAGACGTCTTCCTAATTGTTAAATATCATAATCCAATAGGAGAGCTAGTTGAATTTCTTGCCAAGTTTGTAAGTGATACTTTCTAATATATTTTCCTGTTTATCATGCATTGTATTCTCTCTCTCTCTCTCTCTCTCTCTCTTTATATATATATATATATATATATATATATATATATATATATATATATATATATATATATATATATATATATGATTATGCAATATGAGTGCATAAAGACATTATAGCATATGATTGTGAATGTTACATTATGAATTATGTTATCGATTAGATGTGGATGTTTAGATGGGGTTTAAGATGACGTAAAACCATATAAGGTTTTGATTACGATTATGAGCATATCATGATGATGATATTACAGAGATAGCCTAGTTTGTCTTAGTTTTGTCGTGGCCCCTAGATATAGATAAGAGAGTGTAGAGTTGTCTAGTTAGAGTTAGACTCACCATGGCCTTGTAGATGGATATCAATGAGAGGGGGTCGATTTTCCAGATTGAGATTTAGAGTGATTTCTATCAACTAATTTTCATCTTTGGATGATTACGTTATTGATTGTCTCTTTGATATGATGCATGAAAATTGTTTTATATAGAATGATTCTAGGACACTAAGTTTTTATGTTCGATTATATAACACACTGAGTTGAGACGCTCACTTCTATCTTTCCATTTTTCCCAGGTTGCAAGTTGAGCTTGCGAAGTAATTATAATTAAGTTATTTATGCCCATTATTTCCTTGACAGTGAAATTTCTTTTATATAGCTATGTAATTATTTTCATTTTGACGTGTAATACAAATTCTAGAACTCCGCATGATTATTTTTTATTGCCTATTATCCTTTATGTACATGGGCTGTTGTTCGATTCATGGCTTATGTTCCGTTCAGCTCAGTAGGAACCAAGTGATGATTAATTGATAAGGTTGACATTGTGGTCCTGAGTGGTAGAAATATGATATTATATTTAGGTTTTGCTAAACAGATGAGCCCATAATCCATGTTTTGTGATAGTTATAGCGAACGTGCTGCAATTTTATCGTTTAATTATTAGTTAGACTTGTTACATGTTTTGAAAATTTTATGCTTTCCTATTACTTGGTGTCAAAAAAGTGTCAATAACGTGTCTTTCATATTAAGTCATGACACAGTTGCTACAATTATTCATCTTGTGATCTCTCATTTTGTAGCGAATATCAAGGACGTGACACTGCTTCATCTGGTGAACTAGGGGTTTCGTTTTGATAGATTTTTTTCTTGGGCTTTAAATCGATGACCCATGAAAGAATCTTCTATTAATTTACACTTTGCTATAATTGAGCCCAATAAAAGATTCAACATTTTTATTCTTTATCACAAAACCAGTCTACTAATAATAAACCAAGATTCTTTGATTTATTGATTCTGATTTTGATTTTGATGCTATATATATATTGATAGACATAATCCTTCATAATATAATATGCTTTGACGACATATTTTATAGTTATGTGAAAAATTTAGAGGGCTACATTATATTCAACAAGTCAACTATAATTTAATGGGATTCATGATGATCTGAGTCAATAAAAGTTGACAATCTTCTACTTTTGTCTTTTTGGATAGGACAGTAACTTACAAAATTCAACTAGGAGAACTCTCTATGACTATAGGATTGGGTTACTTGACTTTTTCAAATATGGTCCAGACCTGTTCATATGTTTAGAGGTGTACTCAGTTTGCCTGGTATTTTTTTTTTTTTAAAGATTGGTAAAATATTTAAATTTGAAAAAAAAAAAATACATATATTTTTTTGAAGCACTATCCGCATCCTAGTGTGAAAATATTTGATTTTATAGGGTCAAGTATGGAATTCCACAAAGTGAGTCCAAATAGGTTCTTCTAATAGATTTATTATTTTTTATAAAAAAAATGTTATATATAAAAATTAAACCTAATATCTTTATACTTTGTTTTAATGGGATACATGAGGGTGACAGTAAGAAAGTATAAGGAGAATAAAGGAAGAAGAAGAAAGAGGAAGAATAGCCTTCCTCTTATTTTAAAATGGAGGCGAGAAGAAAGGGTAATTAATAAAATAATAAATATTAAAAGTATTAAAATATTTTTATAAAATATAAAAATTAATACATATATATTTTAGCATTTTAATTTGAGCTTATTATATGGATGGATGATAATTTTATTTTGGAATGATCAAAGGTTATAATAAAACATTATTTTTTTTCAAATATAAAAAATGTAATAAATTTTTTAAAATGAAATTTAATTATCATAAATAAAAAATGTAAAGTATTTTGCAGTATATTTCACCACCTATCCACCCAATTTATAAGCTAAACATAACAATTTTATCATGCAGACTTATCACATTTTTCATGACGAAAATAAAATTATAAATCCTATTTTATCTTGTAAAAATAAAATTTAAATTAATAATAATATTAAAAATACATGAAAAATAATAGCAAAAAGGAAGAAGATTTGAGCATTGACATGAAATATAGAGCAAGAAGAGAGAACGGAACGAAAAAAAAAAAAAAAAGGTTAATAGAAATCAGGACAAATTAATAAAATACTTTCCTTCCCTCTTCTACGTCTCAAATTGGAGTGTGGTAAAAATGTCATTTGAAGAGTGGGAAGAGTAAGACTTTCCTAAACAAGAGTAATTTTATACTATTTTATTAATTATCTTTTCTTTTCTCTCTTCCATCCATTTAATCAGACTGTTAAAATCCAAGATTTACTTTAACCATATAATCACTTTATACAATGGCGAAGCTTCTCAAGGGCAACACTTTTCAATTTTATTATTATTATTATTTTTATTGGTGGCCCCAAAAACTTAATAATAAATATAAAGAAAAAATTGTTATTGTCACATCATTTTGATATAGTTTTTATTAAATTTTAATCTAATTTAAATTTTAATCTAATTTTAATTTACAAAAAGTCACATCTATTAACTGTAGTGTCTTTACTCTTTAGCTAAAATAAAAGTTTTCAATTTTCAAAACTTTTCACAACTAGTTCACATTTATATATAAAAAAAAAAAAAAAAAAAAAACTCACACACACATTAAATTATGGCAAAAAATATAGTATTTTTTTTTATTGCTTCTTCATCATCTTTTTTTTTTTTTTGTTACTTTTTCTGATCTTTCTAAAAGAAGATATTCTGGTCATTTTCAAAAAGGTATATTTATATATATGTTTTTTTTTAATTTTATTGTTTAAAAATTAAATTATTTAGTTTATTTACTTAATTATTGAAATTTAAAAAATAATTACATAGTTTTTTTTGTTGGGGTTATATCTTATATGAATTATGATTAAATTATAAAAATTTTACTCTCTTCTTAGTTTAGAAAACCTATTATTTAATTAATGAAGTAGGTGGGTATATATAACTAGCAAGTTCCTTCATCTTTTTCAAATAATTTTTTTTAATTATATTTGATGTCTTATAGGAATTTATTGAGAACTTATATTAGACTAAAAAATTTGTTTAAGCATGTTATTATCCTCACATGCACCTTTCTAGCTTGGGCCCCAAAAGTCACCACTAGCTCCGCTACTAACTTTATATTTAAAGTTTAGAACATTAAAAATCTTTGTATTATTTGAGTATTTCTATTAAAATTTATATTTAATTATCAATTAATTAGGTTTTATATTTTTTTTCCTATTTCAATTGCACATAATTTATATATAATTGAAGATTTTATAGAATTATGGGTCCGATCAAGCTTGATTTGAACCTTGTGAAAATAGCAGCTATACAGAAAAGTTGAGAGAGCCTTCCAATAACAAGTTAATTTAAGTTATTAGTTTCAGTTAGTTAGATTGTTAGCTGAGCTATCAATTAGTCATGTAGTTAGCTCTCTATCAGTTGTATATCAACTCTTGTAAACAGTTTCTCATAGTGAGGAAATTCATCACACGGTATCAGATCTGGATTTCTAAGATCTAATTTCTCTCTTTTGGTGGTTATTCTTTTTGTCTTCTTCTTCTTTGAATTCTTAGTTTCTTAAAGCTTTAAATCCGTAATGGCTACTGCAACTCCTAATCCCAATGATGATCCATCATATCCTTATTACCTTCACCATTTAAAGAATCACAACTCAGTTGTTGTAACTCTAGAGCTTACATCAACAAACTACTCATTTTGGAAGAGATCCTTTCTTTTGGCAGTTTCAATTAGGAATAAGCAGGATTTTATCGATGGCACCATAGCTGAACCTTCTTCAAAGAGTGATCTCTATCTTCTTTAGAGTAGATGCAACAATCTGATTGTAGCTTAGCTCTTAAGATCAATCTCACCTTTTATTGCATCCACAATTTTTTACATAGAGGAAGTAAGGACTGGCTGAAGATTGAGCAAAGGTTTTCATAACCATGTGATTCTTGAATTAATCATCTCCAGAGTTTGCTTTGTTCAATTACACAAGGCACTAAGTTAGTAAATGCCAATTTTATAGAGTCGAATGGAAATGGAATTTGGAAAGAGCTTATAAGTTTTAGGCCTTTACCACATTGTTTATGTGGAAAGTTTATTGAAGGTTGTTTTCAGAAGTTTATGGATGTAGCTTAGAAAGACTCTATTTTTAAGTTCGTTAATGGACTTAATGAAACTTATCAAGCTTTGAGATCTCAAATCATCATAATGAAGCCATTTCCTTCATTGGATTAAATTTATAACGTGGTACTTATGGAAGAAACTCAAAGTATGTTGTTATAGTCACAAAATTTTAATGAGGAAGTAGTTATGGCTATCAAGAAGAATCAAAGTGGTGAAAAGATTTGTTATCATTGTGGTAAACCTAGTCACATTAGAGAGAATTGTTTCAGGCTCATTAGTTTTCCTTCACATTTCAAGTTTACTAAACCTAGAGTTCAAGGTCAAAGGAGCAAGGTGGCTAATCAAGTTTTTATTTCTCAAGTTTCTGAATGGTACTGTCAATTTTGTTGTTGGTTCTATTGTAGGTTCTACATCTTATCATAATCTTACTAAAGAGCAAGTTCAGAAGCTCATGTCCATTTTGAATGATCAAAATACATCTGCTAATACGTCTTCATCATCCTCATATACAAATCCCATGGTTACCTTTGCAGGTGATCGTTTGTCTTTTTTCTCTCACTGTCAATAATAAAAAACTTTAGAAACTTTTATTCTCAAAATTCAGTCTCTACTTGGATAGTTGACACTAAGGCAATAAATCACATAATCTATTCCTTAGATCTCTTTGATTCCTATACTGAAGTTCATAATTTCTTTGTTCAATTGCCTAATGGAATGAGTGTTAAAGTGTCTCATATTGGTATTATAACACTCAATCCTTTCCATATTTTGCATAATGTTCTGCTAGTACCATAATTCAACTTTAACCTTTTTTCTATACACACACTTCTTAATAATAATCAATTGGATCTCATATTCATTTCTCACCATTGTTTCATCCAGGCCCTCTCATCATAGATGACAATTGGACTGGCTGAAATGACAGAAGGACTGTTCTACTTGAAACACAATTTCTAACCAAATAAATAACAGTCTTTAATTTCTCAGTCAAAGGCTGTATGCATGGTGTCTATTGACACATGGCATCACATATTAGGATGCATTCCATTCAATAAAATTCCTTCTTTTATGTTTGATGAGAATCAAAATGCCTTGCAAGAAGCCTCAAACATATGCATGAAATAGACTTCAAAGAGGTTCTTCAAGGTGATCATTTTTATCGAGAAGACTTGTAAAGAGGTGCAATTCAACCATTGTGCATATTTGATGATCATTCAAGAAGGGGTTGCACGAGGTTTTCCATAAACCTATCAAGGAAATTTGGATAATGAGTTTTGTATATGGATCTAATTGCATTCAAGCACAAAGGGGGTTGGAAAAAGGCAAAACTTGGAAGTTCCAACTTCATACATGTTCTAGGATGAGAAACTAAAAAGGGCAAATCCAATATGAGTTACATGGCCGTGTAACTCACATTTCACATGGCTATGTAGTTGATTTTTATTCTATCCAAAATTTTGCTCATTTTTTTTATTTTGTCCTAATTTCATTGCTTTGATTTAGTTTTTGTTGTTTTGGGCCCCTGTCAATATGATATAAGTCCATTTTCAATTCAATTAAGTTTAGTTATGTAATTAGTGAGTTTTAGGCATATTTATGTTAGGTTTAAAGCCTAAAATGAATTTAGATTCATTTCTTATTTAGAAATCAATTTTATTTCTTGTTTAGGAATCTTTAATAGGAAGATTTCATAGTCTTTAGCTAATTCTAATTTAGGACTTCTGTAACACCATAAATACTTGGTTTTTCATTCAATAAAGATGGCTAAGAGTTGATTTCCCTTAAATTGAGCATTTTAAGCTTGTGAGATTTTGATGCGACCTACTAGTTATAGAGAGTTAGGAACTAATTACATTGAATCAAACCTAAGGATCGAACAAAAATAAGAATAAGGAAAACAAAGTTTGATCCAATTCACACATGTTGAAAAGAACCAAAGCTATAAGAGTGAGCACCACAAGTCACCTTGATAAGCTTATATTCAAGCTCTAAATAAGAACTTAGAAGAATTTCTCACTTGAAAAAAATTCAAAGAAGATTATTGTTCATCAAAAACTGAACTAAACTTATAATGAGGCCTTTAATTTATAGGGAGGCTCATATCCTTAAAACCCTAACCCTAGAATCCATTAAAATCTAGGAAATCTATCTCTATAAGGAAATCAGAATTCTTACTGAAAATAGAATCCTAATTAAGAAATTAATCCTAATTAAGAAATTAACTCCTAAAATTAATCTAAATAAAATAAATATGATGTGGATCAACTAATATATTAAGTTCAAGGCCCACAATTACAAGGAATATGAAATAAACATTTAAAACTCAAAAAAATCAGTTGTGCCTTCATCGCACCATGATGGGGAAAAAATAGCATGTTGTTATGCTTGCATGAATTTTCGCACCAACAAGATAGGTTAAGAGCTAGAATTGTCGTGACCATGAGGAGTGTGTCGCAATCGCGACACTATTAGCCTTCAACATTCCTTTCCATTTTGCCACCATTTTGTAGCCAAGAGTAGGTGATCAACCTTTAGGAAGCTTTTGGATAGTATGGAAGCCTTTTAAAGCTAATTCTTCATCTTACATTTCTATGATCAACCCTTGTAAGGCTTCTTTCATTCTCTTTGTTCTTACCCTTGTCATTGGACTTCCAATCCCTTGCAAAGGATCGTGGGAAAATCTTGTAATCATAGCTCCTTGATCTCTATCAGATTTAGTTCTCAAAATTCTGGTTCTAGGATTAGAATCAAAAACCAAACTTTCAAAGCTAATTACTTCTTTTGTTCATAATATACTAACATTTCTTGACACAAGCTCGTCATTGAGTTGAGGTTATTCCTTGTAAAATTTGATTTGGCTTTCCAAGGCACTTCCAATCGTAAAGATATTAGGTCTCAAAGTAGGTCGGTTGGATTTCTTATTAATTCCTAATGTAATATCAAGAATAATCAATCTGTAATGCTTATCCTATAACAAAGCAGAAAAGAAATGTCTTTCTTGTTCATATACTTAATCTATTTTGATCTTGTTCATGTTGATGTATGGAGTCCCTATTCTCAATAAGATCTATATGGAAATCATTACTTTTTGACTTTGGTGGATGATTTTTGTAAAGTTGAATGGGTGTTTCTCATAAAATATACATCTGAGGCTTCTCATATACTTCCTCAGTTCTATCAGTTTGTTCTCACCCAATTTCAAGCAAAAATCAAGACTGTTCATTTTATCAATCTCATTGTATTGTTCATCAAACCTCATGTCCAGCAGAATGGAGTAGTGGAAAGGAAGCATCAACACATTCTTAACATTGCTAGAGCTTTATTGTTTCATTCATTGCTACCTATCAAGTTTTAGAGTGATGCTGTGTTAACAATAATATATCTCATTAATAGGACTACTACTTCTATCTTAAAAGTCAAACCTCTATATGAAATACTTTTCAAACAACAACCTTCATACTCTTATATCAAGTCCTTTGGTTGTTTGGTTTTTTTTGTGAATCTTCAATCTCATAAGAAGAAGGTTGATTCCAAAGCTAGAAAATGCATTTTGTTGGGATATTTTACATGTGTAAAAGGTTATAAGCTATATGATTTAGATACTCATGTAGTTTTTCATTCTAAAGATGTTTAGTTTCATGTGAATATATTTCCTTACATGTCTTCACAATCCAATTAGTCATCTTTACCTCAAATTTTGTTTTACCTACTGTACTTGAATTTTACTTGAATATCCCTCTCATTCCTCATCCATTACTAATACTCATGATATCATGCCACATTTAATACTCAATTTTCCTTCTTATATTGATGATATCTTAACCCAAGATATTGTTCTTTAGTTTGCTCAATGCCAATTATATACACTATTTATGTCATCTAGCATCAACTTAATCCAATCAAATATGTGATACATCATTACAACTACCACCCATTCCTCTAGCTCTTGATATCAATGTTCCAACTCCTTCAAAGACATCCTTAGACTTACCTAATCTCTTTATACCTCTATTCTTGTTATTTCTACTCACTCTAAATCTCAAAATTCAGACATAGTACTTACAGAAAAAAAGTTCTAGATCAACCAAGTTACCTTCTTACCTCCAAGGTTATCATATACAATTAAAAAATAACTCAAAAAAAAATATTTCTCCAGCATAATCTATGACTTCTCATCCTCTTCAACAATATCTTTCTTATAACCACTTGTCTCTGTAAGGCCTCGCTCGAGCACTGGTCCGATCCACGGAGGAATCGAAATGCTCTTCAGGAGAAACTCCATGATTAGAACTCGCTGTGAGTTCAGAAAATTGATTTTTGTAATTTGAAAGTTAAAAACTGAGTCGCCACTTTAATTTATTTATTTTAATTAGGAAAATTAAAGAAAACATAACATGATTGACTCCAAAAATAATTTGATTTATCCCAATGGAAAAATGCACTAATCCGCGAGTGACCAAAGAGGGCTTAGGGATCAGGTTTTAGTAATTACACAATTAAGAAAATATTGTTTTCTTTAGTTTTGCTAAAAATGCAAAATAACTCTTGAAAAAAAGGAATTTTTGTGTATGCATGAACAGGAATGTGATGATGAATGAAACAGAAAGATGTATATATATGATGAGATGTAATGACAATAAATAAGCAAGATCAATCCTACTTAATTATTACAATATCAAAAATAATTGAAATAAAGGGGATCTTTCCTCTGGCCCTTATGGGTACTAAGAAAAGCACACATTCCCTGACTAACTATAAAATCATAAATGATAGATTAATGTAGATAAATCAAAATAAAAAGGATAAAATATTGATAAAAAAATTTTGGAGTTGATGCCCTTCAGAATGGCAGCCTGCGTATCCTATCGAATAGGAATCAAACCCCACGCAGTTCTTCCTTCTTACGAAGGAGGGGTTATAAAAAGGTGTTGATTTGTTTATTAACTTAATTCTGATTCTTAAATTAATAAATTTTAGATCTTTTCAGTTTTAGACCTAAAGAGAATTCTAGATCTGAATTTAGAATTTTGAAAATAAAGAAGGATTATACCTTTGCTTTTATTGGTTTTCTGACGAATGGAACGAGCTTTGCTCTGGATCTCAACTCCACCTTAAATTTAAAGGAAACTTGAAATCTGGATCTAGAAGCAACAAGTGTGCTAGTATAAGAAAGAATTTATGCCTTGAAATATGTCTCAACTGCTTTGAAATCTCTTGAATTGCGTTGGAAATCATCTCAAATGAGCTTGGAGGAGGCTCTATTTATAGAACTGCCAGAGGGGGTTCCGACGGTATGGACTGCGGCGTCGGCGCGTCTCTAGCGGCACGGGCTGCATCGGCGCCGCACCGGCCGTCCGAGCGGCACGGCAGGCATGCCGCCTATCTGCCGGCATCAATTTAGTACTGCCCACGGCGGCATGACAAGAGTGCCGGCCTGCAGGCGGCACGAAATGCGTGCTGCCCAGACAAGCGTGCCTCTCGTGCTATTTGACCAATTTTCGTCCGTTTTGGGCCCGTTTCAGTTTTGATTCGAGCTCGGTTTGATCCTGCGGGTTTGTAACTTAAAGACAGTTTACTGGAGGTGCAATTTTGAGGGTTCACAGCTGCCCTCCTTATCTGATTTGGCCAAACAGAGGCCAAATCTAATAAGTGTGAATCGGAAGGCTTAGGATGTCGTTCTGAGCATTCTGAATGTCCCTTTCAGTATTGGGAGTTGTGCAAGAGCTTCATGTCTGATTTTTGGTTATTCTGACTCTGTTTGGACTATTTTCCAATTTTCAAGCTATTTTTGAATTTTCAGTTTTTCTACAATTTCAGGAGATTCTGAACTTCGATTGAGACCCCTTCTATTTCGAAAGATGGATAAAAATCATGCAGATTCACTGCTTTAGACAAAACTAAATTTCGATTTAAAATGAGTTTGTTATGGTAAAACCATGTGAACTGGACCTGCGAATCAAAAAAGTAAAAAGATGTTATGAGCGAGGGGAGGGTGGGGGGGGGGGGGGGGGGGGGGGGCACCTCTACTTCTATATAAACCTTCACCTCCTTCACTTTTCCTCATATTCACATTTTCACTCTCTCTCTCCTCTTCTCTCTCTCTCTCTCTAGCTTTATTTTTCTTCTCTAAAATTTTTCTTTTTCTCTCTTTTTTACTTTCTTAATATGGAAATCTTCAATCAGCCAGCAGTGGGTGCTCAGGACCCGGAGACATTGCTAAAGGAGCCAGATCGCCACGTCAGTTATACTGGATCTCTTCAGCTATGCTTTCTTTTCCTGCACAGTCAGTTAAGAATTCTGATAATAATAATTTTTTTTTTACAAAAATTACAGAGAACACATTTGAGGCCCAAGGGTGGCCGCAGTGTCATGGAGCTGGTCCACATTTATCTAAATAATCAGGAGGCTATCCGTCTGCGCCTCGAGTCATCTGGCTTGCTCGGGTGGTTGGAGCTAGATGTCAAGCAGCCGGTTAACACTATTGTGGTTCGGGCATTGGCAGAGCGTTGGTGGGATACTACAAACACATTTCACTTTTCCTGCGGTGAGATGACAGTCACTCCTTTCGAGTGGAGCATGCTTACTGGTATGCATTTCAGATCTCGTCCCCTCAAGTTTTATTTTTCATGGATCGAGCGCTCTTTTGTAGAGATGACTGCTCTGATTAGGGCTGATCCCCCTCGTGGGAACCTCAATGTCCCACGCTCTTGGCTTCGTCAGGCCTTGATGACCATGGGACAGACTCCTGGTTAGTATGGTGTTGATCAAGGTGCTAGACTTTGCGCCTTGATTATCTTGAGTTATACTTTTTTGCATAACAATAAGGACTGCATAAATTTGAACGTCCTGCAATCCTTGGAGAATCTGGATGAGATTAGGGAGTTTGATTGAGGAGGTGCAACCCTTTGTGCTATGTATCATCAGCTGTGCAGCATTTTCTGTGGCACGCTTTGCGGCCATGGTGGCACCTCCATTGTGCTCGAGGTGAGTATTACACTCTGGTATTCTGTTATCTGATCTTTGCCTAGTGACTGATAAAATTTTATTTCTTGCAGTACTGGGCTTATGAGCACTTTTCGATGCTGGCTCCATCACTGAGAGAGCCTACTGCTATTAACCCTCCTATGGACACATTTGGAGGGCGTCCAATAGACCTTCTTTCATAGTGCGAACATTTGATCAGTGCAGACAGATTTTTGCTACTATGACCGTAGACCAGGTATTTCTTTATTGATCTTAACCTAAATCTTACTGTTTATCTTCTACTGCTGAATATTGCAATCTGTTTGTAGGTGAGATAGTCGCCATTTATCAAGTTCGAAGAGTGGATTCCTGACCGAATCAAGCCTACCATAGACTTGTCCTCTTGTCGACTCTTGCTCTGCTGTGAGTCTTTGAGGATGTTCTACTTAGGAGAGAGGGTAAGAGCACAGGTTACAGGAGAGAGAGTTGTGCCACAGTCCCCTTCGGCAGATATGAGGTTTGGGCTAGCTATCCTGGGAAAGGATGATTGGGTTGCCAGAGTTTCCTGTCTAGATTTTTTGTTGCCTGACATGGACTATGATGAGTTTTGCGAGGCATCCTTGATGTGGGGGACACCTCCCTTGGATAGATTGTGAGGACCGTCACATAAGGGATCTAGCTCAGTGTCTTCCCGAGATCCTCCCTCCAGAGTTGGGAGTTTCTTCTCTCCACGGGCTAGCGGTACTGTTCCAGTTGGTAGTATAGGTCCTAGGGTTAGACCTTCAGGTGTTATGGCTGGCCCTTCAAGTTTTATAGCTGATCCTTTTGGGATTGGTCCTTCAAGGGCTAGTGGCTCAGCTCCAGCCCCAGCTCCAGATGCTTCAATAGGAGGTCCAACTAATCCGGTTCCCTTGCCTGCTAGTCTTGTCCATTTGCCAGCTCATTTGGATTATTTTTCTTGTGACGACCGATCACGACGTTACCATCTTCCTGATGATCATCCAGCCTTCTTCCCTACTATCCCTGAGACTGTTATAGAGGTAAACATTTTGCACAGCTAGTACTTTTAGCCCTTTGTCTGTCTACCTTGTAGTGATTTTCATATATTTTCCTTTCTTCCCCAGGTTCCCATGGAGTTTGTTCGCTATCACTACGATCTCTTGGGCCGATATGCATTTGCTTTGACCTCTTTTCTGCATGATAGGGATATGTCAGAGGATAGTCACGAGCATGATATGTCCAGGCGAGGATGCCACAGGCGTGGTTGTTAGAGACCTATTTTGTCAGCTTTTGTTTTTTCATGTATACATGTACTGAGGATGATGGATGTATGCATGATATTTTGAATATATGCACTTTTATGCTTATGTGACATTTTGGATGTATGATATGTACGACTTTATGCATGTTTTGAATGAGATGGGTGTATGGTATGAATACAGATATTCAGCTGAATAGGGATTCCATTGGGATATTCCTTACATTTTTCTCTTGTTTCTGTTTCAATTTTGAAAAAAAGGAATTATTTTAAGCCTGAAATCTTGAGAAATCACGTAAAAAACTATTTTGAGGAAAAGAGGCATAACGATGCGGACCGTGCCGCCACCGCCGTAGTGGCACATCTGACCGCACGCTTACTGTGCCGCCGGCAGCGGATCTGGCAAGCCAAAATTTCCCTATTTAAACAGTTTTTGTCCATTTCTCAGTCTGTACCATCGATTTTTATGCCTCCAAAAGTCATTTTCAATCACTTTTTGCTCTCCATCAATTTTATTTATTTTTTATTCCTCACAATAGAGCCCTATTTCAGCAATGTAATGTTATTATGGTGTAAGAACCTTACCAAAGTGGAGAGAATTAACCTGGGAAGGTATGGGGTAAGCGCTATGCCCACCCTAAGAGGTATAAAGGTTGATTGAGAATTTCTACGTGCCTGCTTGCGCTTTTGGGATCCAACTGCCCATGTCTTCAGATTTGGGGCATCTATGGAAAAGATGTGTCCTACATTCGAGGAGTTTTCTGTGTTGCTTGGATCTGATCCAGAAGCTATGCTGGCTACTCCTGTTGAGAAAGGAGGATATTTCAACTCCTTCAAGGGACTTTTTGACTTAAGTATAGAGGTTGCTAGTCCCATGGTAGTAGATGACTAGGTAGATCTGACTGCTGTGATAGCAGAATTCCATGATCCTAAGGATTTTGAGGATGATGGATGGTTTCATTTGAGGATGCAAGCTCTATCCTTCTGTTTGACTGCCAGATATACTTTTGTGAGCCCTACTGATTGGGGCAATGCTAGAGTCACTAAGTTGATTCCGCAAATGAAAGAAAGGAGATCTATTGCAACTATAGTGCTAGCTGAGACCATCATGAGTTTAGACAGGTCTTGCACTTCTAATGGGCCGTGGTCAATTAGCCCTATTATTCTCCATGTTGAATTCTAGCTTCTGTATTTTAGTTAAACTGCTTTCTATGTTTTCTTTATGCTTATCTCTTTTGCACTTTTCAGATTTGGCTGAGAGATCATCTCTAGATAGTTGAACCTCCCACCAAGGTGGATTATTCTGCTTCATGGTATAGAACTCGGACTATTGTGATTAAACGGAATTCCAAGAAAGAATGGACAAAATGGTTGATGGAGCTGGACTCTGATGACCTACTATGGAGGTGCGAATGGTACAAGATCAGAAGATTCATGACCATGAGCTTTGGCTACAAGATGGTCTACCTGCTGGGGTTGAGGATGGTGACCTTTTATCAAGCTACTAGGGTTATGCACCAAATGGGACACAGTCAGGGCGTGCCCCCAAATGGTGCTCTATTTGAATCTGTTTTGATTATCGAGACTATTGCTCAAGCTGTCAGAAATGGATGGGTAAGGGGTTTTCATGCTGTTCACCCTGTTGACCGACTAAGGCGATAAATCCATACAGTATATTGACTGGTGGATAGCCAACTCGTGGAAATTAGAGAAGGCTAGAAGGGCTGTTATACTCAAGGAGATAGAGCAAGAGTCATGATTACTGTTTTAGTTTAGGACAAATTTTGACCATTGTCTTTATTTTCTTTTAATGTTCCAAAGATTAAATGAGACAAAATAAGACATCATTCATTTTTTTATCTCTTTTGTTGCTCTAACTTTTGCCTAAGCCGCCCTTTTGGATTTTTAACTTAGCGAGCTTATTTTCATTTCATTTTTCTGTGACACAATTAAGAGCCGAGTGAATGTGAAATGAAAATTTTATTGATGAATTGGACTGAACCTACATGGGCTGCCTACGTATCTCCTTACAATGATTCATGATTTTTATTCTTTTTTCTCTTTATGGAGAATTAGGTCCACGTAGTTCTGACTTTGAGGAAAGATGTGAATGCTGAGCATGATTTTGCAATGATTGCAAATGCTATGCATGAATTATAAGGATGCTTTATGCAAAGTATCTCTTGAGTTGATCTAGGTTGCATGGGCTAGCAAATTCTATGCCATCCAAATATGTCAGGATTGTTTCTCCTCTGGATAAGATCTTGATCACAAACGGACCACTCCAATTAGGTTTGAATTTTCTCCTTGGATCATGAATAAGTGCCCTTATTTCTTTCAAGACAAGGTGACCCTCTTGTAATCCTCTGTCCCTGACTCTCTTATCAAAGTGTCGAGCCAGTTTCTATTGATAACCTTGCATCTGATATAAGGCATCCATTCTCTTTTCATTGATGGCAAGAAGTTGGTTATGGTAGCCTTTCACCCATTCCACTTCGCCCAATTGACTCTCCATCAGAATGCGAGCTGACTTGATTTCTACCTCGATTGATAGGACGGCTTCCATCCCATACACCAAAGAGTAAGGTGTAACACCGATTGGAGTACGTACTATTATTCTGTATCCCTATAAGGCATATGGCAAATGTAGGTGCCAATCCTTATGGTTGTCAGCCATCTTCTGCAGCATACTCTTAAGAGTCTTGTTTGCGGCTTCAACTGTGCCGTTTGTTTGAGGTCTGTATGGAGAAGACTTGTGGTGTTGAATTTTCTCCTTCTTTAATAGCAGAGCAACCTCCTTTTGGAAATGAGATCCATTTTCAGTGATGATCTCAAAAGGGACCCCGTACCTACAAAGGATGTTAGTATGAATAAACTGGGCTACTCATTTGGAGTCCAATATCTGGTAAGGTGCAGCTTCAACCCATTTGGAGAAATAGTCAACAACCACTAGAATGAATTCATGCTTGCCGGAAGACTTCGGGCTTATCTTGCCAATGACGTCCAGGCCCTAAGTTGCAAATGGCCAAGGCGTGGTGATAGGAGATGGAGGTACAAGAGGTTTCTTCTGAAGTTTGGCATAGATCTGGCACTTATGGCATTTTTGAACATATCTTGCACAATCTTGGTTCATAGTAAGCTAGAAGTAACCTTGATTCATAATCTTGCAGGCTAGAGCAATTCTGTTCATATGTGGGCCTTCATTGCCACCATGCATCTGTTCTATGATCTGTTGGGCTTCTGCTTCAGTGACACATCTCAAATGGATGTTATCCCAAACCCTTTTATAGAGTACTTCCTCGTTTGGAATGAAACCCTTGGACAACTATCTTAAAGTCCTTTTTTCTATTTTAGAGGCCCCTTCAGGATAGAGTCCATTCTTGATGTAATTAAAGATATCCCAAAACCATGGTTTGCTATTAGCCGCTTGAATATTCAAACAATGAGCTACACAGCTTGGCTCATGCTTAACTTCAATTGTAACAGGTCTGATTATGAAGCAGTCACTTATATCAAGCATTGAGGTGAGTGTTGCCAAAGCATCAGCAAATTTGTTCTTTGTCCTTGGAAGATAATGGAAAGACAGTTCATGAAAATTGGCTGCTAGTTCACTTAGGCATTTATGTTAAGGAACCAAACGCTCTTCTCTGATCTTCCACTTCCCCAAGGCTTAGGAAACTATCATATTTGAATCCCCATAAATCTCAAGGCATTTGATACTGAGCCTTATTGCTGCCTCAAGACCATAGATGCATGCCTTATACTCTGCTTCATTATTTGTTACCTCGAAGTTTAATTTGATGGCTATGGGTAAGTTTTCCCCACTCAGTGTAATAAACACAATGCCAGCACCATACCTTTTGTTGTTAGATGCCCCATCAAAGTAGAGCTTCCATACTTCACTGTCAATTGTCAAGATGTCTTCATAAGGAAATTCAGGTTCAACCCAATGATCATCTACTGGAGCTGCAGCTAACTAATCAGCCATTATGCTTGACTGCTTTCCATTGTACATATTTCAGATCATATGTAGTTAATACAACCATCCACCTTGGCATCTTACTATCAAGAATCGGCTTTTCCATAAGGAATTTCAAAGGGCTCTTGTTAGCAAGAACATGAGTTGTAAAGGAACAAAGGTAGTGTTGCAGCTTGTGGCAGACCCATACCAAAGCAAAACATAGCTTTTCTGTAAAACTGTACTTAAGTTCATGAGATAGCATCCTTTTGCTCAGGTAATAAATGGCATTCTCCTTGCTAGAATCAGGAGAATTTTAGGCAAGCATTGCCCTCATTGCTTCATTGGTTACTGATAGATAAAGCAACAAAGGCTTTCCAAACCTTAGTGGCTGTAGCACCGGTGGGTTTAGTAAGTACTACTTGATCTGGTCAAAAGCTTTTTGACAGTCATTATTCCACTGCTTGGAGGCTCCTTTTCTGAGTAGCTTGAAAATAGGACCACATACATCTGCCAATTGATTGATGAATCGACTAATGTATTGTAACCATCCAAGAAAACCTCTGATCTCCTTTTCTATTTTTGGAGGTGGCATTTCCAGAATTGCCTTTGATTTAGCAGGGTCTACTTCTATACCCTTCTTGCTGACCATATGGACCAAGAATACTCCAAATGAGGCTCCTAAGACACATTTGACAGGGTTGAGCTTGAGATTGTATTGGCGAAGTCTAAGGAAGAATCGCCTTAATGCCTTTGAATGTTCTTCAACAATGGTGCCTTTGATTACCATGTCATCCATATAAACTTCAATTTCTTTATGCATCATGTCATGGAAAATGGTAGTTGCAATCCTTTGGTATATTGCCCTGGCATTTTTAAGCCCAAATGGCATAACCCGGTAGCAATAGGTGCCTCATTTGGTAATGAATATTGTTTTCTCTTTGTCAGGAGGATGAACCATTATCTGATTATACCCTGCAGCCAGGTCGATTAAGGAAACCAATTTAGAACCTACCATGCGGTCTACCAACAGATCAATGTGAGGCAAGGAAAAATCATCCTTGGGACAGACTTTATTCAGATCCCTATAATCCACACACATTCTGACTGTACCATCCTTCTTGGGAACTGGCACAATGTTAGTAAGCCAGGATGGATAGTTGATGGGCTCAATGAAGTTGTGATCTAGTAGCTTGGCAATTTCTTCTTTAATTGGTAAAGACCATTCTGTCTTGAGTCTTCTCAAGACGGGCTTAGCACTTGGGTAGACCGGGATATTATGAACTGCTATGCTTAGATCCAACCTTGTCATGTCTTTTGGTTGCCATGCAAAACAGTTTTGAAATTCTCTGATCATCTTTTCAATATGATCCCTATTTATGCATGCAGATGCAATGAATGTAATTTTTGGTATGTCATGAGTGCCAGCATTAATGGGCTCTTTAATTGTGTCATCTTTTATTTTATTTATTTTATTTTTACTTGATGTCTTATTTAAGTTAGATTTAAAAGTTGGAACATCAAAGAAAAATGGAGACACAGAGTCGTAAGAGGAAAGAGTATGATTTTTATTGACTTCAAATGGGGATATGTCCCAATTTACATCAAATTGAAAAGTTAGACCCTCAAGGCCAGTTACATTATCAACAACAGAAATAGAAGAGACAAACTCATATTTAGAAGATGAGTCTATCTCAGACTGAGACTCTGATTCGGGTATGGATTTTGGTTCAGACTCTGGTTCGGATGGATAGAAGGGGCTCTCCTCAAAGGACCAATTTTGCAGCTCAGTCTCGGTGAGCTGGATTAAGGTGGAAGGGTCGGTTTTCTCCTGCTCAACAGTGAGCATGAACACTTCATCAAAAAGACTAGCCTCCATATTCTCTTCCCAATCTTGACTGAGCATGTAGATTGATTCATAATCTTCTATCTCAAGCCTGACATCAGAAAAGATTTCAAACCTAGAGATCAGTTTTTCGGTAATAGGGCACACCCAAGGCTCAGGAAAGTTACAGTAAGGAACTGTGTCGCCTTCCTTTACAAAATAGCCATTTAGAGTTTTGAAGTAAGGGCGCATGGGTCAATCATAAACCTCACCTCTTTTAAGGGCAACTATTCTGTCTTTGGCCCAATTTTCCATTTCTTCCATATCCTCATCAGTGGGCTCATACCCTAGCCCAAATGGTGGTGTTGCAACTGGATAGTCCAAGAAAAACTTCAAGCCCTATTGGCTTCTTCCCAAACCTAGACCAGGAAAGTAATTCATTTTGCAGAGCATGTTAGCAACAGCAATATTCCCGAAGGGGTCAAAATCAAAGGGAACGAATTCTTTACCCTCTTCACCCTCAATGTACTGAATGAAGGAGAAACCTGAAACTGGATAAGAGGATAGCTCAGGCTGAATCTCAAGAATAGGAATAGAGCTTGAAATGTCTGGTCTTTCATGCATATCCCCTTTAACAGTCACGACCCCATTTTTGAAAGGGAACTTGACTTTATGGTGTAGAGAGGAAGGGATAGCCTTTGCTTGGTGAATCCAGGGCCTTCCAAGTAGCAGGTTAAAACAAGAGGGTACATCAATCACTTGAAATGGTATGGTAAAAGATGTTGGCCCAATAGTCACATCAATGATTACCACCCCGAGGACTTTCCTCTTGGTATTGTCATACGCCCTTACTATCTGATCTGAAGGGGTAAAATCAATAACCTCCAATCCCAAGCAGCTTGCTACTTTCACAGGGCATACATTTAAGGTTGAACCATTATCAATAAGAACCATTGGCACAGTCTTTCCCCGTGTTACCACTGTGATGTAAAGGGAATTATTATGGTTAGGATCTCTTTCTAAAATGTCAGTTTCTCCAAAAGTGATGGACACCTTTTTAGCAGCAGAGGTAATAGAAGCAATAAGGTTCTCGGGTGTGATGTCAATTGGAGCTTGGCATTGATTCAGCGCCTTGCAAAGAGCTTGGCGGTGATGATATGAAGACTGGATCAAACTCCAAATTGAGATGTTGGCTTGTGTTTTCTTGAGTTGTTTAAGAATGGGATCTTCATCTGGTTCAAGAATCCCTTTCAATTTGTCAGCAGGTGTAAGTATGGGTTGGGTAGGTTGAGTGTTTGGCCTTGGTTGGTTTTGGATGACTTTGCCACTTCTGGTGATGGCATTAATTTCCTCAACTAGATTAGTGAGGTCCAGGACACAGCAATAATCAGGATTTGACTCTATCAAGGAGACGGGGTCAACTCCCTCGTGATTATTTATGGCATTGACTGTATGGTTGGGCAAAGGGTTGGTGTTGATATTGGGTCAGGCTTTTCGTGGAATCAGGTCATTGGAGTCAATAATGTCCTGAATTTTGTGTCTAAGGGCCTTGCACGCATCTATTTTGTGCCCAAGTCCTTGATGATAATCACACATCTCATGTGGGTTGTAATTTTTGGGAAGTGGATTGGGGACTGGTTTTGGCTCAAGGAGTTTCACCTTGTTTCCCTCAAGTAGCTTCTTAAGGATAATACTCATAGGCACACCCCCAAGATTAGAAAACTGCCTCCTTTCAATCCGGATAGGCTTCTTGATAGTCAGAGCATTAACTTCCCCCCCCCCCTTTCTGATTCCTTGAGGAAGTGACATTACCCTGATGAGTGGACTTCTTATACCTTGATCCTGATGCAGTCTCTTCTTTGATCTAACCACTCTGAATCAAGTCTTCAATTTTTGAAGCAGTAGCAATAAGGGCCTTGAAGGAAGGCAAGTATTGGGTCTGCAGCCTTTCTTGGTAAACTGGCAGAAGATCTTGACAATTATGTCAATTTGTTCACTTTCAGGAGGTTGGTTTACCATGTGAGAAGCCTTTTTCCTCCACCTCATAAGGAATGAGGAGAAGGATTCCTTTGCATACTGTTTGGTGGTCTCGAGGTCTCTTCTGGTTATATCGACCTCGATGTTGTAATGATATTGTTGAACAAAAATATTGCAACTGTCATCCTAGGTCCGTTTCTTGGCAACATCTAAGTCCACAAATCACTTTACAGCTGTACTAATTAGTGATTGTTGAAATAATTGGGCTAGAAATTGATTATCCACACCCAATGGATGCATAGCTCCCATATATACTTTGAGGTGGGTCTTGGGGCAGGTAGTTCTGTCAAATTTGTCAAACTCAGGCATCCTGAATTTGGGAGGAACCTTGCATTTGGGAACAAGCTTAAGGATTCCGTATCAACCAGATCCTCTTTTTTGTTTTTTCACTCCCAACAGCATCTTTTCCATGCACTCCATCTTCTCCATGCAGGCTTTTATCTCAGGATTAACCTCCTTCCTTTGGAAAGGATCCGCGAGTTGGGAAGTAAAGGCAGAAGTGACATTTGTTGGTGAGTTGTTTTTGAGGAACTCGGGTGATGGGATTGGCAGTGGTGGAATAATGTCAGTGTTTGTAGGTTCTTTGTCTCTGGATTCAACTCTGGAAGTGGATCCATAGACAAGATAAAAGGTAGGTTTGGGGTCGGATTTGAATGATTTTGAGTCAGTGGGGTTTTGAGCCAGGGAGGTCTGTTCCAACATGGCACGAACATCCTCCATGATTGCCCTCCTTTGGGCCTTCATCATATCTTAAAAAATGGCCTCTTGCCTCTTCATGATGGTCTCTTGGTGTTTAGAGAGTTTGGCAAAAAGCTCATCAAAGATCTCATCAGCTCTGGTGGTAGTGGTCTCATCTCCAGCAACAGACATCTTGTCAACCTTTTGGATAGAGAGATAAAGCTAGGTCAGTTTCTAGCTTAGGTATGGAATAAAAATCATGGAATATATCAGCTCTTGATTGGGAACATGGGTTGACATGGGTTTATGATTGGGACTAGCAGTGTTTATGTGAGATTAAAACTCTCCAACTTTGTAGGGTTTATGCATGCATGCATGTATGCATGAATGGAAAAGGTTTCATGATAATGACATACCAAGTTTCAGTATTATGGTATATACAATCCTAAAGGAAAGGTTCTATGAGTCATTACATGAAAGGGTTAGGGTGGTTTGAAGGGAACCCATCACACTAGATATGCGATATACCTAACCACATGTGAGACAAGGAGCCTCGTGTGGGTCCAATGGTACGTGCATACTCGTTACACCTCTAAAAGGATTAGAGGATATGTCGTGGGTTGGATGATTTCACTATCGGCAAGCAGACGTAAGGAAGGTTGCCCACTCGATGTTACTTTCTATCATTTGTTTTCCTAGGAAGCTAGGGTTTTTTGGATAAGGAGTCCGATGTAGTGATGCATGAAAGAGTTATTTTGCTTTTAAAGCCAAACTTGGTATTATACCAAAAGTAATCCACTTTATCTTTTATTTGAAAATGATTTTTGTCCCCAGTGGAGTCGCCAACTGTGAGGCCTCGCTCGAGCACCGGTCCAATCCACGGAGGAATCGAAATGCTCTTCGGGAGAAACTCCACGATTGGAACTCACTGTGAGTTCAAAAAATTAATTTTTGTAATTTGAAAGTTAAAAAGTGAGTCGCCACTTTAATTTATTTATTTTAATTGAAAAAATTAAAGAAAACTCAACATGATTAACTCCAAAAATAATTTGATTTATCCCAATGGAAAAATGCACTAATCCGCGAGTGACCAAAGAGGGCTCGGCGATCAGGTTTTGGTAATTACATAATTAAGAAAATATTCTTTTCTTTAGTTTGGCTAAAAATGCAAAATAACTCTTGAAAAAAAGGAATTTTCGTATATGCATGAACAGGAATGTGATGATGAATGAAACAGATACATGTATATATATGATGAGATGTAATAACAATAAATAAGCAAGATAAATCATACTTAATTATTATAATATCAAAAATAATTGAAATAAAGGGGGTCTTTCCTCTAGCCCTTAAGGATACAAGGAAAAGCACACATTCCTCGACTAACTATAAAATCATAAATGAAAGATTAATGTAGATAAATCAAAATAAAAAGGACAAAATATTGATAAAAAGATTTTGGAGTTGATGCCCTTCAGAATGGCAGCCTGCGTATCTTATCGAATAGAAATCAAACCCCACGTAGTTCTCCCTTCTTGCGAAGGAGGGGTTATAAAAAGGTGTTGATTTGTTTATTAACTTAATTCTGATTTTTAAATTAATAAATTTTAGATCTTTTCAGTTTTAGACCTAAAGAGAATTCTAGATCTGAATTTAGAATTTTGAAAATAAAGAAGGATTATACATTTGCTTTTCTTGGTTTTCTGACGAATGGAATGAGCTTTGCTCCAGATCTCAACTCCACCTTGAATTCAAAGGAAACTTAGAATCTGGATCTAGAAGCAATAAGTGTGTTAGTATAAGAAAGAATTTATGCCTTGAAATATGTCTCAACTGCTTTGAAATCTCTTGAATTGCGTTGGAATGCATTGGAAATCGTCTCAAATGAGCTTGGAGGAGGCTCTATTTATAGAGCTGCCAGAGGGGGTTTCGGCAGTACGGACGGCGGCATCGGCGCATCGCCAACGGCACTGGAGACACCAGTGCCGCACCGGCCTTTCGGGCGGCACGGCAGGCGTGTCGCCTGTCTGCGGACATTAATTTAGTGCCGCCCACAACGGCACAGCAGGAGTGCCGGCCTACAGGCAGCACAAAATGCGTGTCGCCTTCTCGTGCGGTTCTACCTGTTTCCGTCTGTTTCGGGCCCGTTTGAGTTTCGATTCAAGCTCGATTTGATCCTGTGGGTTCGTAACTGAAAGATGGTCTACTGGAGGTGCAATTTTAAGGGTTCACAGTCTCTAATTTCACTTTCTTCTACTTTTGAAACTACCACTTATGCTTAAGCTAGCAAGTTTAATCATTGGAATGAGGCAATAAAATCTGAATTGCATGCATTAGAAATAAATAAGACTTGGACACTAGTTCCCCTTCCAATAGGTCCAAAAGTCATAAGATGCAAATGGGTATATAAAATTAAGTTTCATTCTAATAGTTCCATTGAAAGATATAAGGCAAGACTATTTACTGAGAGATACATCAAAAGGAGGGATTTGACTATCAAAAGACTTTTAGTCTAGGTGTAAAGCTGTGAACCCTCTATTTTGCACCTCCAAATGACTAACATTACGAACTCATAGAATCATATTGGGCTCAAATCATATCAAAGACGAATGAGAATGCGCTGAAAAATGAGTTGCGGCAACCTGCGAGCCGATTGTGGCAACTCGTAGCTGGCTATGGTTACCGCAGCCTTTGCTATGATTTTCACAGACGTCCTTGCAATAGCCAATTGGCTATCACAGCTGTAAACCCTCAAATTTACACCCTTAGGATACAATCGCAACTTAACACTTGCTAAGATTAGTGTGCTATGCATACAGCGGTCCCGTTAGCCGGTTAACAGGTAAGAGTCAAGGGGGCAGTGCCCTTTGCGGGGTGATGGGCAGCGCCCCGTTGAAAAATAAATTTTCTGAATCTTTTACTTTTAGACAACCAACACTCCATCATGAACCCATAGAATCAAACTAGACCCAAATCATATCAAGAATGGATGAAAACAGGCCGAAAAACAAGGTGCAATAGCCCACAGGCCAGCTGTGGCAACTCGCAGCTGGCTGTGGTAACCGCAGCCACCGCTGCCGTTGCTGCAAAGGCTCCATAGTTGCCGCAAAAGCTGTGCAGTTACTGCAGCGCATTTTTCCTACTTCTCACACAGAAAATTCACCTTTTTAAGTCCCCAAACTCCCCCTATAAATATCTTACACCTCCTAACAACTTGGATAGACAATTATATGCTTCTATACTCTCCTTAAAGCTTTCTAAACCCTATTTCTAAGCTTTTCAATCATCAAAACCCTCTTTCTAATCCTCCAAATATCTAAAACCTCATTCCAAAACCTCCTCCATCATAGAAAACCTTATTCATAAGCTTCCTAATCATCTCAAAACCCCATTCATAAGCTTCCTAATCACCTCAAACCTTATTTCTAAGCTTCTTAATCAAGAAAAGGTGCAACTCAATTTATATCTTTTAGAAGGAATTCATGGTATTCAAGCGAAGGTGATCTAAAGACTTTCCTTCAAGAAAAGAGTTTATGCTATTCAAGAGTCCTTCCAAAAGGAGTGCTCGTGATATCCCTAGGCCAAGGTGGAACTCAGATCCGGTGCCAAGCTCGTTCCCTACATTCCTTGCTGCTAAAAGTCAAAGGTAAAAATTCTTTCCTTTTCCTTTTCAATTTCAAGGTCTAAATCTGAAAAGATCTAATTTTGTCTAATTAAAATCTGACCTAATTAACAAATCTCTAAGCCGTTAAAATCAATCAAAATATGATAACAAAGTCAATGACTTAAAAACACCTCCTTTGCAAGAAGGAAGAACTATGTGGGGTTTGATTCCCATTCAAAGGGATATGCAGACTTGCCGTCTCTAAGGCATTCAATTCCACTAAAATTAATAACTTCTTCTCTCTATCACCTTCTTTACATAATTTAGGATTAAAATTATTTTTCTTAAATAAAAGTTGAAATTTTAGTTCTTTTTACTATAACTGTTTTGTTACTCTTTTTCTTACTTTAGTTATTTAGATTACATTTGGGGAATGTGTGCTTTTCCTAGAATCTATAAGGGCAAGAGGAAAAATTCCCTAATTTTGACATTTTGACTTGTAATAGTTTTAAGTAGTTTTTCTTTATTTTTCATAATTGTCATTATCTCATATTTTTCATGCATTTCGTGAGTAATATTTGTTTCATGCATCATATTATATCTGTTCATACATACATAAAAACTTCTTTTTATGAAAGCTATTTTGTATTAAAGTTAAACTAAATTTTTTTTTTGTATTATTTTAACCAAAACCTACTTCCTGAGCCCTCTTTGGTCATTCGAAAACTAGTGCTTGCCCTCTTTGGTCATTCGAGAACTAGTGCTTTTCCTTGGGATAAATGGTATAATTTTGGAGTTAACCAAATTGGATTTTTCCTTTAATTTTGCCAACTAAAATAAACAAAATTAAAGTAGTGACTACTTTTACAAATAACAATTTACAAAATATAATTTTCTGAACTCATGACGGCTTCTAATCATGATTTTTCTCCCAATGAGCATCCCGATTCACTTGAGCAGATCAGACGGGTGCTTAGGCGAGGCCTCAAAAAAGCATACCACTGTTAGGTGTTTATCTCTTTGGTAGTAATTAAAGGATGGAACTTGGTTCAATATGATGTCAATAATGCTTTTTTGAATGGAGACTTAATTGAAGATGTTTACATGGAACTCCCTCCTGGTTACCAAATTCAAGGGGAGAATGCAGGCAAATCTGGTAGTTAAAGCAGAACCAAATTGGTTTATAAATTTTAGAAGTTATTATATGGTCTAAAATAGGCTTTTAGATAGTGGAATGCCAAGTATATAGATGCTCGTTTAAGTTTGGATTTAAACAATTCAAGTCAGGCTACTCATTATATGTCAAATCAACAATTCTTATTTTATAGCCTTATTAGTGAATATGGATGACATAACAATTGTAGGCAATAATAGTTCCTTCATTGAACAACTAAAGTTTGTCCTGAATTCATATATTAAGTTAAAAGATTTGGGAACTTTAAGGTACTGCTAAAGTTAGCTTGATCAAACATGGGATTTCAATCTATCAAAGAAGCATGCATTGGAGCTTTTACAAAAATATAAGCTTCTAGAGGCTAAACCAAAAAAAATATCAATTGAAGTCAACCATAAAATCACTCACAAATATCAAAACTTGATGGATGATGCTACTCAATATAGGCAGCTAATGGGAAAATTGATGTATCTCACATTGAGTAGGCCTGATCTCAACTATGCAATGTATGTTCTATTAAAAATAATCATTACTAATTTTAGGTATAAGATAATTTTAAATGTTGTTACAATTAGTTTTAAGTTTATGATTTAAAACCATCTTACTATATTAAAAATTTTATTTTTAGCATTCAAATCATGTATAAATACATTGCAAATGTTTCATTGTAATTATCAAGCGAAAACAATTCAATTGTAATTGTTTCCTCTCCTTCCACTTGTGAATATTATTATTATTTAGTTCTATATAAAAATCTTCATTTGGTATCAGTGAAAGAATGAGGTGAATTATTATATATGGCTTGCATCCTGAGTATAGGGGATTTGTTGCTGCAGTTCAAGGTTGGCCCACACAACCTTCAATTGAAGAATTAGAGAATTTAGTGGCTAGTCAAGAAACTCTAGCAAAACAAATGGCTGGAGTGTCTTTAAATACCGAAGAAGTTGTACTCTTTGCTAACAGAAGGAAGAATCAATCTCGTGATCAGACTAGAGGGAAGATATGAGAGAATCCACAATCAGGGGAAGCTCAACAAAAGCAATACCAGCAAAGTAGACAGTCTAAACAATTTAGACGTCAAAATGGCGAATGTTTCAATTATGGAAAGAAGGGACATTACGCGAGGGATTGCTGGTCTATGAAGAGGGCTGTTCAGAGCAATACAGCAACAACAAGCAATCACCATCAGGATGAACCTGAGTGTGATGCTGAAGCATTGTTTACAATTATAGAAATAATGCGAGAGGAAGATTATAATAACTTAGAAGTTATGGAAGTTCCAAGCCTCATTGCTACCATAGTGGAGGAAGAAGAAGAGTACGTTTCTAGTGCTTCCACTTCTCAAAGAATTAATTATGAGAAGGATTGAATCTTTAATTATGGGTGTTCTAGTCACATGACACGAGATAAGGATAAGCTCTGCAATATTTCAGAGTACAAAGGCAAGCGAGTTGTAGTGACTGCAAATAACTCATGGTTACCAATTACTCATGTTGGAGGCACAATTATCACTTCCAGTTCGAATCAGCAACAAGTGCAGTTGGAAGATGTGTACAGAGTATCAGGTATGAAAAAGAATCTTCTATCAGTTTCAGAGTTGACTAGTTCTGGTAACTTTGTTGTGTTTGGCCCTAAAGATGTCAAGGTTTGTCAACAAATTAAAATAGTTGATACACCAATAATGGAGGGACAAAAGGTGGATTTGATGTACGTCTTCTTAGCAGAAGATACTTATGTAGAGAAGACAAAAAGTGGTGATACAACTGACTTGTGGCATGCATGACTAGGACATGTCAATTATCATAAGCTGAAGATGATGATGAGTAAGTCCTCACTAAGAGGGCTACCTAATCTTGATGTTCATACTGATGTGGTTTATGCTGGATGTCAGTATGGAAAGGCGCACCAACTTTCATATGAGGAGTCATCATTCAGAGCTAAACAACTGCTAGAGTTAATCCATTCTGATGTGTTTGGTAAAGTGAAGCAATCATCAATTAATGGTATGCATTACATGGTGACATTTATTAATGATTATTTGAGGTATGTCTGGGTCTACTTCATGAAAGAAAAGTCAGAAACTCTTGCAAAATTTAAAGAGTTTAAGCGAATGATTGAAGGAGAAGTTGGGATGAAAATTAAATGTCTACGTACTAATAACAGGGGAGAATACATGTCAGATGAATTCTTTAATTATCTTCTTCAATGTAAGGTTAGGCGGCAGTTGACTTGTCCAAACACACCACAATAAAATGGTGTTGCAGAGAGAAAGAACAAGCATTTAGCAGAAATATGCAGGAGTATGTTGCATGCCAAGAATGTTCCTAGGAGATTTTGGGCTGAATGCATGAGAACAACAACTCATATAATTAACAGACTTCCTCAGCCAAAGATGGAATTTATGTCTCCATTTGAGAAGTTATGGAATATGAAACCTACGATGAGCCACTTTAAAAGCTTTTGGTTGTGTGTGCTATGTATTTGTATATGATCATCTACGTAGCAAGTTTGATAAAAAGGCAATCAGATGTATCTTTGTGGGCTATGATGAGCATAGAAAAGGGTGGAGATGTTGTGATCCTACAACTGGCAAGTGTCATGTCTCACGAAATATTGTGTTTGATGAGACATCATCATAGTGGATCCCAAAATATGTTACACTTCCTTAGACAAAAGATGTGGAACAATATGAAGAAAAGGAGAAGACAAAAGAGGTCTAACAAAGTTCAAAGACTGTAATACAGTCACAATCTCAAGAGGCACTATGGCAGACAGGTGTTTATCAGAGATTAGAGAGTCAACCAGTAGAAGAGATGTTGGAAGAATAACCACAACAATTAAGAAGATCAACTAGGCTGAAAAATCCTAATCCCCAATATGCTAATATAGCACTAGTTGAAGAAGAAAGGAGTCCACATCCTATGGAGAGGCATCACAAAAGGTTGAATAGAGATAGGCTATGTAGGAAGAGATTAAAGCTCTTATTAACAATCAAACTTGGGACTTAGTGCCAAAACCCAGAGATATGAAGCCCATTATATGCGAATGGGTGTACAAGATCAAGACTCATCCAGATGGATCAATTGAAAGATTTAAAGCTCGTCTAGTGGCACGAGGTTTTTCACAGCAGTATGGATTAGACTATGATGAAACGTTTAGTCCAGTGGCTAAGATTGCAACTATTCGTGTTTTGCTAGCACTCGTTGCAAATAAATCTTAGAACTTGTGGCAGATGGATGTCAAAAATTCCTTTCTAAACAGAGAATTGGATCGAGAAATGTACATGGAACAACCTAAAGGATTTGAAAATAAGAGGAATCCTGAGTATGTTTGCAAATTAAAAAAGGCACTATATGGGTTGAAGCAAGCCCCTAGAGCTTGGTATGGTAAGATTGCTGAGTTTCTCATCCATAGCGGCTATGAAGTTGCACCAGCAGATTTAAGTTTATTTGTCAAAGCTCGAGAAGGGAAGCTAGCAATAATCTTAGTTTATGTGGATGATCTTATCATAACCGGAGATGATAAGGAAGAAATCTAACAGATAAAAGAGAACATGTCGATTCGCTTCCAAATGAAAGAACTTGGCCAGCTGAATCACTTTTTGGGATTGGAGATAGAACGCATAGAGGAAGGGATTTTCTTATGCCAACAAAAGTATGCTAGAAATCTTTTTCAAAAATATGGTATGCTTGATTGTAAACCTCTTACTCTTCCAATAGAAGTGAACTCCAAACTAAATATGGAAGAAGGGAAAGATTTGGAAGACTCTATAATGTAACGGCAGATAGTTGGCAGTTTAATTTATCTGACACTTACAGGGCCAGATATTGCATTTGCAGTTGGAATTGTCAACCGATTTATGCAAAATCCTAAAAAGCCTCACCTAGAGACAGTTCAGAGAATTTTAAGGTACATTAAAGGAACACTTGATCTCGGCTTATTCTACAAGAGTGGAATTCCTTGCAAATTAGAGGGATATTGTGATGCTAATTATGCTGGTGATTATGACACACGGAGGTCAACTATTGGTTATGTATTCAATCTAGGTTCTGGAGCTATTATTTGGTGCAGTAAAAGGTAACCAACAATGTCACTTTCAATAACAGAGGCAGAATATCGAGCAGCAATGATGGCAGCACAAGAAAGCACTTGGTTAGCTCAGCTCATAGAAAATTTGCATCAACCAGTGAATTACCCAATTCCAGTATATTGTGATAATCAATCAACAATCTGTTTAGTTGAAAATCCAATCTTTCATGCAATGACAAAAAATATAGAAGTTCAATATCACTTTATTCGAGAAAAGTCTCCAGGAGAAAAGATCAAAATGATTCAAGTAAAGACAGAAGATCAACTAGCAGATATTTGCACGAAGGGTCTTAACAATGAAAAGCTAGAAAAGTTTCGAAAGTAAATGAAGATGATTTCAAGAAGAAATTTTGAAGAGAAAAATTAGTAATGAGGGGGAGTGTTAAAAATAATCATTACTAATTTTAGGTATAAGATAATTTAAAATGTTGTTACAATTAGTTTTAAGTTTATGATTTAAAACCATCTTCCTATATTAAAAAATTTTATTTTTAGCATTCAAATCATGTATAAATACATTGCAAATGTTCCATGGTAATTATCAAGTGAAAACAATTCAATTGTAATTGTTTCCTCTCCTTCCACTTGTGAATATTATTATTATTTAATTCTATATAAAAATCTTCATGTTCTCACATAATTTATGGACAAACTAGTAAGAATTCACTGCAAGCTGCATGTAAGGTTCTAAAGTATACAAAGAATGCTCTTAGACAAGGTATTATGTTTTTTGCTTCCTCCAAACTTCAATTAGAAACCTACTCAGATAGTGCTTGGGTAGGTTGCAATGAAACAAGAAGGCCATTGACTAGATTTGTTGTGTTTATGGGAAGTTCATTAATAAGTTGAAAGTCTAAAAAGCAAATTATAGAAGCATCTATGCAGAAGCAGAGTACAGATCAATGGCTGCAATAGTATGTGAAGTGGTCTGGCTTCAGTTTCTAATGAAGGACTTTAATGAAGCCCATGCACTACTAGGTATTCTATATTGTGGCAACTCAAATTACAAAGAATCCAATTTTTTATGAAAGGACAAAACATATTGAAATGAATTGTCATTTCATTAGAGAGAAAGTTATGTCTGGTGTGCTTAAACTTAAGTATTTAAACCCCAAAGATCATATTGCAGACATTTTTACCAAGGCACTTCATCCACATCAATTTGCTTACCTTATAAGAAAGATGAACATATGTAACATGTATATACATCTTGAGGGGGAGTGTGAAAGTAGCAGCTATACAGAGAAGTTGAGAAAGCTGTCTAGTAACAAGTTAATTTAAGTTATTAGTTTCAATTAGTCAGATTGTAAGCTGAGCTGTCAGTTTGTTAATCATTTAGTTAGTTCTCTATCAATTGTACATAAACACTTGTAAACAACTTTTTATAGCGAGGAATTTCATTTTACATTCAATCATAATTCATCACAAACCTAACCTGCATGTTGAATGAGTCCGAATTATGATTTCCTCTTCAAATCAATGAACGTAATGAAATTAGAGTTTAATATAGGCTTCCTTTTTATTTTTTTAAGTATTAAAGAGAATAATTTTAACATCGATGATAATTAAAATTTGATATTCATAAATAAATAATTTATCTTACAACTAAATTAATGCATCAATTAGATTTAGTAGATTTATTTTATTTTTGAGCATTTGGAAATGAGATTTTAATATTAATGAGATTTATAATTTTGATGCTCACTGCAATACCCCAAAACTTAAAAAATATTAAAATAAAATAAAACAAAATGGAAAAGAGAGGAGTTGGATTCAAACCCACGGTTGTTGATTCACCAAATTTGATTCATTTCTCTTTGGGTAAGTGAAAAATTCTATTTATTCTTTTTAGAAGTTTAAATTTTCAAATTCATGAATGAATATATTAAAGTTAAAATGTATTAGCTAATTAGTGTGTTAGAATTTTGAATTTTCAGTTTATCATATTTAAGAAGTATCTCTTAAATGGTTAATAGTGAACCCAAATTTTAAAGGAAAGGATGATTATATTTGAGAATAATAGCATTTGAAAACAACATTTCTTTTTAATACTGAAACTTGAAATTCTAACTTATGGTGACCGTTTACTTTTAATGTTATGAAAATTTAGTTTTGAACGGGAATAGCTCTACGTTGTTACAAAAAGTATAATATAATATATAAAAGCAAAATTACTATTTCACAATTTGTGTATTAAAATTTTAGTTTTTTTTTTTTTTTGAATAAAAGATCAAAATTTGTAGAATTAAATCAAAAGATAAAATATCAGAAAGAAAAAGGGGAGGGACAGAATTTCAGTTGTATTTAATATAACTTAGATTTTTTAAAGAGAAGTATAAATATATTTTGAGAATAAATTGAGTTAGAAATTTAAGTATTTTAGATGTGTGAAAAATAGAACCTGTTGGCATGAGCTGTCCTCTTGTAAATATGATAGATAGTTTCGTAATTACAGGAATTTGATTAGTTGACCAAATCTTGTATATTAATATAATAATATTTATATAGTTGACGTAGAGTAAGATTATTTCCTATGTAAGCTGTAATTACATCTATATATATTTCCTATAAGAAGGAGAAGAAGAATATAAGAAAAACTTTTGTAATACCATTGTTGTTCAACGAGGTATCAGAGCATTGCCAATAGAATTGCTCGAATACGAATATCGTATTTCTTCTTTCAAAACTCGTAAAAAATAGGCAATCAAACTCCCAAACAACCACCTCCGTCGTCCTAGCTACATCAAATAATCAGCCCCCAATTATTATCCGCTAAGACAATTTTGTATTTCCTACTAGTATTATATTAGACGAAACCAATTACCCTTACGGTCTCAACTTATGGATATGCGCATTGGCACTAGCAACAAATCTAGATATCTTATTGAAGAAGCGAAAAAAACCCAAGCCTGAAGATAAATCAAATTATAAAGAGTTGGCTTATTGACTCCATGAGTCCTTTATTGATGTAGTGATTTATTCAACTCTCTATAGCCAATGAAATTTGGGAGGCTCTGTTAAAAACCTTCTATGATGGATCAGACGAAACTCGCCTTTTTGAGTTAAATGAAAAATCTTTTTCTACCAAACAAGATGATAAACCCTTATCAATATATTACAATGAACTTGTTGCTACATTTCATGATGATCGTAGAACTGCCTCTCAAGAAGGAATAATTGAAAGAGAAGTATAGTTATATTCAGCCATGACTAGACTTCAAGTTTGCATTTTTCTAAGTGGACTTGATTCTAAATTTGAATAAATTCATGGAGAAATCTTATGAAAAGATCCAAAACTTAACTTGGAGAGTGCATTCACATGTGTGAGAAGGAAGCATCAACAAAGATAGACAATAGGGGGCTTTTGCTCAATTTTTGAACACTCTGCCATGCTGGCTTGTTAAACCCAACAAGGATCATATGGATCAATGAAGAATCGTAATAATAAATCAGCAAAAAAGTCTAATAATCTTATTTGTGATCATTATGGTGAATCAGGTCACTCAAAATAAAGGTGTTAAGAAATTATTCACTATCATGAGTAGTAGGATTTTTCGAAAAAGCCAAGGAAGAAGATTGTAGGAAAAGCTATGGTGACTGCTACGAATGAAGTTCAGTCTAACATTGAGGACAAATCGCACCCCACAACTAATGCCGCTATAACTAATGTTGCTCACCTAGGTATTGTTAGTAAGGCAAATGTATTCTCTACAACTTCTATGAATGGTACTTGGATTATTGATACAGGTGCATCCAATCATATGATTAGAGATACTGGTCAGCTACAATCCATTAGTTCACCTTCCTAATCTTTTATATCTATAGCTAACAGTAGTACCTCTCCTATTACTGAAGTAGGATCTGTCGTCTTGTCTAACACTCTTACATTGAATTTAGTTCTCATTGTACCAAATCTTAATATAATCTTTTATCAGTTAGCGAAATTACCTATGTTCTTAATTGTACTGTAACTTTCTAGCCTTCATTTTGTGTTTTTCAAGATATTCTAACTCAGAAGATTCTTGGTTATTGTGTTAAACGTGGCAAACTTTATTATTTGGAACTCACAAAAAATGAAGGACAAAAATTCAATTATGCATATCAGACTAGAAGTGAAGAAAAAGATCAAGCAACCATATGGTTATGGCACTTATAATTTGGACATCATTCTTTTAGATATCTTAAGAAATTACAACCGCATCTTTTTTCAGTTTTAAATGATTCAAAATTTCATTGTAATGTTTGTAAACTGGCCAAAAGCCATCGTATTTCTTATTTACCAAGTTTAAAAAAAGTTTAGAACCTTTTTCAATTATACACTTTGATGTATAAAGGCCTGCTAAAATTCCTCTCTCTCTAAAGCTTATTATTTTGTTATAGTTATAGATGAATGTATGAGAATGACTTGGGTGTACTTTATAAAAAAAAAGTTATGTTTCTATAGCTTTTCAGGAATTTCATCATATAGTGGGTACTTAGTATCATAAACAAATTCATGCTTAACAAACTGATAATGCCATAAAGTTTATAAATACATTTGTTCAAACATTTCTAAATCAATATGGAATTTGACATCAGACTTCTTATACCTATACTCTAGAGTAGAATGAGTTAGTGGAAAGATGGAATAGACAAATATTGGAAGTGGTTCGTGCTTCACTATTTGGAATGAACATGCCTAGGTTCTATTGGGAGAGGCGATCAAATCTATTATATACTTAATTAATAGGTCACCCTTTAAAGTGTTATAATTTTATACACTTCAACAAAAACTATAGTCCTTACTTTCTATTCCACATCTCTCCGAATCTTGAACCTAGAGTTTTTGGTTGTATTGTCTATGTTCACATTTCAAAAGTCTTGCAAACTAAACTTGATCTATGTGCAAAACATTGTGTTTTTATTGGTTATTCAGGTTTACAAAAAGGATATTGTTATGATCCTTAAACCAATAACCTACATGTAACTTTGGATGTATCCTTTTAGGAATCTGAACCATATTATTTAGATGGAGTTTCAACATTTTCCCTTTAATAGGAAAGTTTCCGTGAAGGAAATATGTTACAGGATTTTAACAATGATGAGTTCTTAGAACTAAAAGCAATATATGAAAGGGTTAGGAGAAGTAGCACTCATGAGGAGTTACTAGAGAGTATAGAGTTGTCTATGTTAACAACAATAACTGAAGAATCATCTCAAAATGTTGAACCTCAGGTGATCACAAATCCTATATCTAATGATTCTTATTAAACATATGATTCTTATGAGACACCTATTGTATATAATGAATCTCTTATTCCTTATGAAAATGAATCTCTTATTCCTCATGAAAACTTAGTTCTAAGATATCCTTAAAGATTAAACAAAAGCATTTCAAAGAAACAATATGAACCTGATCCTAAAGCTAATGTGAAATACCCAATCAGTAATTATGTCTCTAATCATAGGTTATTTGAATCATATGCACTTACTATTACCAATTATCTAACATAGCTATTCCTAGTAGTGTGCAAGAAGCTTTGACAAATCCAAATTGGGCTAAGGCAATGAATAAGAGATGGAAGCTTTGTAGTGGAACTTTACATGGGAACTTGTCTCTCTACCTGAAGGAAAGAAAATGAGCAGATGAAGATGGGTATTCACTATGAAACTTAATGCACATTGAAAGATATAAAGTGAGGTTGGTTGCAAAGGGGTATACACAAAGATATGAGGTGGATTACCAAGAGACATTCGCACCGGCAGCCAAACTTGATACAATTCGCATTTTTATATCTATAGTAGCAAATCGAGAATGGCCCTTGCAATAATTTGATGTTAAGAATGCATTTCTCAATAGGGATTTGGAAGAAGAAGTGTACATAGGGCTGCCACTAGGTGTGAAATGTAGTTCTCTATGTACAAACAAAGTTTGCAAATTTAAAAAATCATTGTATGGGCTTAAACAATCTCCAAGAGCCTCGTTTGAAAGATTCACCTCTATAATGAAGACATTTGGTTATAAGCAAAGTAGTTCAGACCATACTTTGTTTATAAAGCATAAGGAAGGGAAAGTAATAGCCTTAATAATGTATGTTGACAATATGGTTTTGATAGGAGATCTAAAAGAAATGAAGTTTTTATAGGAGAATTTTACTACTGGGTTCAAAATTAAGAGCCTTAGACAACTTAAATATTTCTTAGGAATTGAGATTGCAAGGTCAAAATGAGGGATTTTTCTCTAGCAACAAAAATATGTGCTAGATTGTTTGACTAAAACCACAATGCTTGCTTGGAAACCAGTAGCAACATCTATAGAAGTGAATCACAAGCTTAGAATTTTTCCAGATCAAATCCCAACAAATGTGGGTCATTATCAATAGTTAGTTGATAGATTAATTTATCTATTTCATACGAGACCAGACATAGCCTATACTGTCAGTGTTGTAAGCCAATTCATGCATACACCAAATGAAGAACATATGGATGCAGTGAACTGAAATCTAAGATAACTGAAGGGTGCTGCAGGAAAAGGTCTATTATTCTCAAAAAATGATGTCTCAAGCATTGAAGGATACACGGATGCCTATTGGGCAGGAGATTAAACAACCAAAAAATATACATATGGTGAATTTACTTTCATTAAAGGCAATCTTGTTACTTGGAGAAGCAAAAAGCAAAAGATTATTGCAAGGTCAAGCACAGAAGTTGAATTCCGAGGTATGGCTCATGTTGTTTGCAAGTTATTATGGATTAAGAGTGTTCTCAAAGATTTGGGAATTGAATATGCAAACTTATGAATCTTTACTGTGATAATAATGCAACCATTGAAATTGCACATAATCCTGTATAGCATCACAGCTACCAAACATGTTAAGGTTGATCATCATTTTATCAAAGAAAAGTTAGATCAAAAGCTCATTCATTTTCCATTTGTCAAGTTAGAAAATCATCTAGTTGATATTCTTACAAAAGTTATATCATGAAGGGTGTTCTATGAGATAGTTAATAAGTTGGGCATGATAGACACATGCTCCAACTTGAATAGAAGTGTTAGCATGAGTTGTCCTTTTGTAAATATGGTAGATAGTTTCATGATTATAGGAATTTGATTAGTTGACCAAATGTTGTATATTAATATAAGAATATTTGTATAGTTGCCATAGAATAAGATTATTTCCAATGTAAGATGTAATTACATCTATATATATTTCCTCCAAGAAGGAGAAAAAGAATATAGGAAAAACTTCTGTAATGCCATTGTTGTTCAACAGAACCTAAGTTTAATATATATAAAAAGCAAGATATTAACTTTAAATTTTGAATGTGTATACATGTTAGGATTAAAGAACTTTTTCAAACTTCTTTGTCTTAATTATCTAGATATTCAATCCTTAAGATTAAAACTTGAAGTTATGATTGTTATAATTTTACTTGGGTGAAACAGTTTAGATACTTATTAAAATTTGTCTGCTTGGCAAGAATAGGAAAGAAACTTCATTATATGAAATGGATTTATGGATAATGTTGGAGGATGGGATTATTTATGACAATAGAGGTTTGGGTAGAATTATTGACTTGTGATATTCGATGTCTAATTAAAATTTATTATTTTTAATAAGAAGATTAGTCCAGTTTTTTAGGAGATGTTGAATAATAAATAATTTATATATCAATATATGATAAAAACTATTATGTTCTTTGGACGGATTCTAAAATCAATTGAAAGGATAGCTAATATAGACTTGAATCAGTTAGTTGGTAGCTACAATCCAAGTAAGTGGAATTTACAAAATGTAGCATGTGTTTATTTATGATTGATTCTTATTCTACTTAATTCCTAATTATTTTAGTTCTCCATTATTTGTAATTCTATTGCTCATTGATTTCAACCAAAAAGGACATCAACAGCTCTATTCTTGCATCAATGGCATACATATAGATGATTTAGAAAGAGAGATAGTTGATTGGAGATAGCCACTTCGACTATGAAATTTTGAGAACTTAATAATAGGTAATTATTGGTGATTGATGAGACATTTGGGGTGACAATTATAGATATTAAGGAATGAGAATTCATATAATTATATACCTTTTTAGGCTTGATATATATGATTAATTTCATGAAAGAGATTTATTATGTTAACTTTTGGTAGCAGGATCATATTGTGAATTGAGGAATGATCTTACAATTCACTTGATGGTTGTTTATGTTTTGACAACATAGATTTGCTTCTATATCATTATGTAAATTTAATTGTATTCATGATAGTTATTTGCAGTCACCATAAGGTTGCTAGCTATTATTATTGCTCTTGCTAGAGGGATGCTAATTTCAATTCAATTACAATAGAAAAGATACCCACAAAAGGGTGAATGCTACCACTGCAAGGATTAGCTCATTTTGTGTATGATTATAGTATCAATTTTGATATCTTGACACATATATGGAAGTTAGAACCAAATATGACTCTTATTAATATCAGTGAATAGTAAGAGGTGAATTTAGTTTGGATATAGATGTGATGAGGTATTAAAATTATAGAGTATAGGTGAAAGTGTATTGATAAGTGCACACGGCATACATATCATTTTGGCTTAATATTCCTATTTATTCAGCTTATAATTTTGCACATATTAGCTTGAATGAGATTATATATTTTCAAATGAACATTTGCTAGCTTGATTCTTTCTTTTGTTCATCTTGTTGCTCTATTTTATTTTATGGTCATATGTATTGAGTATTGTAATTTCATGATTGAAACCTGAGGGTATGTAATTGGCACTAAGACATGTGCCCATAATAAGCCTAATAACTTACTAAATGATAAACCATAAAAAAAACAACTATATCTATTCCAGAATACAAATATAGGCCCATATGTTAAGTATAATTGTCCAATCATCAGTTCAACTCAATACCATTTTAATTTAATATATCAATTATCTCAAATAACAAAAATAAAAAAATAAGATTATGCTTAACTAGGCACTCATCATCCCAAAAGAAATTATCAATTGATGAAATAAAATAAATTACAAATAACAGAGATAATATTTTGAAGTTCTAGATAATATTATAAACAATATGAATATTATTTACATAACTGAATAATTAATTACAGTATCTTACCAAAGAATAAAAGGCAGAATATCTCAACTAAAATTTCTTTATGAGCTCATCCCACAACATGAAAAAGTAATTTGAATAGGAGTGAGCATTCAACTTAATGAATAATACTAACTAATTTATCAACGTAGTGTCCTATAGATAGATAACAAATGCTTATGCTTGTGTATCATGTCACAGAGACAAGTAAATCACATAAACAAATAAGAATGAAATACAGTCCATAGTACTATGCTAATCTTCAATATGGGGAGCCGATCCCTCTATCCTGGCTCTCTCAATCCAGTATTGTCTCTTAATCTAATATTAGAGCCGTAGTCATCCGAGCAGTGCTAACTTGATTGGTCGTAGCGTGGCGATAAGCAAGCCTCCAGCCGTCAGCCACTAGCCCTTGTTCATCTTATCCCAATCATCATAATCAGATTTACATTTCTAAATGACACTATGTCATCTCAATCCCATCTGTCAACTACAAACAATATGAACAATAATTATTAATTCATTAATTATAGTTAAATGCTAATATGCTTCTATACAATAATAATGCAAAATTCTATATTATATTTTCCTATTTTTCATGCATGAACAATAAGAAAATATATTAAATAGTATCACTCACAAACTTTACAAAGCATCCAATTGACTTTCCTTTTGAAGTGTAATATCTGGTGACTAAAAGGACACCTAAAACATCAACACTGTATAACAGATGAGATTATTAGAAAAAGAATGACTTGCCTTTAAGACTGCACCTAAATGACTCTAGATTCTGACGAAATTTCTGTAGAGTTTTCCCTAAAAGTAGGACATTACCCAATTGTAATAGAGAAAATAACACTTCTAAATTATTGATAAATTTCCATATAGTCAAACATAATCACACAACCACTCTTGGTCTCCAACTCAACAACATCGCCATAAGTCCATTCATCAGTTTAATTAAAATCAATTTACTCAAACATATATATATAGAAGTTATTAGTATCTTTGAACCCTATAGAAATTTAATTCACTTAAAAGATAGATTTTATTTGAAAAGGAAATTTGATAATTATAACTATTAAGGAAATTCTGTATATAAGTTATAACCCTTTTAATATTAATTTAACTTAAATCTTGATAAATCATATAATTTCATAAACTGCATCATAATCATATAGGAACCATTTAATTCTAATAACATTAATTTGATTTATTTTCATAAGATTACTTTCAATTAATTTATAGAATTCTTAATAATCTTTTCCAAATTAATTCAACTCATTATAATTAATTATCTCACTCATGAATAAGTCACTAATGCAAAGATAATTAATTTCATCATCGAAATAGGCATCAAAAACTAACTTAGAATTTTCGATAATGCTCACCAAAAAACTTTGACGATGGTGGTTAATGATGAATTTGATGTCGATGGACTCGTCATAGCACATAGAATCTAGAAATATATATCACTCTCTCTCACTCACTGGAAATAGCATGGGCAGCTTAGGGTATCACTAGATTTCAATCAAATTCAAGTTTGTCTAAATTGAAATGTCAAATGAAAGTACAGGAAAAGAAAAGTCCAACCATACTAGTTTTGATGGAAATGGATGCTAAAAAATGGCTGAAAAATGATCTGGAAGATGATCGCCGATGAGCTAATTAGGTGGTGCATAGGACGGCATCCCATGGCCATTAACGACAAACTTATGGCAGCGAGAAGATTGCAGCCTAGCTTGCCTATAGTCTGGTGCGTGCATGGTAGCTATAGGTGGGCAAAAACCCACCAAACCAAAATTTTGAACCAAACTGAACTGAAATGCATCTTTTAGATTGGTTTATTTGGTAAAATAGTTTGGTTCGAGTGGAGTTAAACAAAAAACTCGATGTTTAATTTTTGGTTTAATTTGGTTCGGGTGGAGTAAAACAAAAGACTCAACATTTAAATTTCAGTTTGATTCTATGAAATTAAGTAAAGAACAAATCAACCTAACTGATGTTTAATAACACTAATTATGGCTTTACAAAAACTACGTCATTTAGGGTCCCTATATATTCATCCTTAAGTAACCCACATTGCCCTACCCCTACCGATTTCACTCTGCCGCTTCTTTAAATTTTATGATGTTCATAATTCTTTCAAATCTCATCCTCTCCTCCTCTCTTATCTCTCACATCACACTTTCCTCTCTTTCATCTCTTCTCTGAGGCAAACTCTGACCCTAACCAATTTCTATAGCCTTTATTCTTCACGACTGTCACTGATAACTCTCATCTTTCTAAGATTTATCTCAATTAGACTTGGTGGAATCTTTACCTTAATATCCTAGACCCATCTAAATGAAGCTCTCTCAATCACTCCCAAACCTTAACCCTAATATCTTTGAACCTTGATTTAAGTAGACTGTAAGATTTAACCATGTCTTTGGTGGAAGCTTCTTTCTGTTTAAATCATTTTGCAATCTTTGTTTAAGGTATAAATGAGTTTCCTTTAAAAAAAAAAAGTTTTTGTAGTTTTAGTTGTTATTTTTAATGATTTTGTAACCTAGTTTGCATATAAGGAAAAAAAATCATCTTTATATCTCTGAGTCTCTAAGACTCGAATATGGTGGAAGCCCTTCTCTAAATCTTTCAACTTTTTTTGAAAATCTTGTGATTTTAAGTATTTTTCTACTTTTTAGTTTATTTTCTAATAGTTTTCTTATTTTATATCTTTACATGTAAGGATCTAGTTCTCTATAACCCAAATCTACAAATTTCCAAAGAAAAAAAATCTTCGAAAGAGGTAGATAATTTATCTAGTTTATTTTTTTATTTTCTGTGATTTATATTGGGTAGACGATTCTCTGTTTTATTTTCTAAAAATATTTTTGAGTTTATAAAAATATGTTCTAAATTTTTTATATATTAGGGTTTTAGTTTATTTTTAGATATGAAAATATTTTTATCTTTATTTTTAATTTTTATATTGAAAATTATTTTACCAACAGTTTTTAATCTATGCTAATATTATTTTAAAAGTATATTTTATTTTAATAAAAGGCAAGTCTTTACTAACAAATTAATTTATTTTAATTTATTTTTAGGGTTTAAGTTAAGTGACTGCTTTTGGTTGTGGTATTGTACTTTGTTGCTTGTCTTAAGGCAATCTAAATCTGATTACCTTAATATTTTTGTTTCTGATATTTTCTAACTATTTTTAAGTGTTTAATCTAATCAATCATGGTCTCTTATAGATGTCTAATGAAGAAGGCAATGGAACTAGGTCCATTGGCAGCGATGCCAATGTATCCAGTCCTTCTCCTGGCGGTGGAAGTCCTTCAAATATGGTGGAAGAAAACCAACAAGCAACATCTTCTACACCACCACAATCAGCTTCTACACCACCACAATCATGTAAAAAAAGAAAAAAAAATAGAGATCTCCTGTCTAGGATCATTTCACTAAAAGTTTTGACAGTAATAGTAAGTTGATAAGTGCCACCTATAATTATTGTCCTAAGACATATGGTTGTGATACCAAAACCAATGGCACATCTAGTTTGAGAAATCACATGCCAACATGTTTGAAAAATCTTACTAGTAAAGATATTAGACTAAAAATGTTATCCCTACAACCTGCTAATAATGTGAATTTAATTAGGGGTATGAAGCAATAGGTACTTTACACACTTGATAGTTTTCTCAGGATGTAGTTAGGGATGGTATTGCTTAAATGATCATTGTAGAGGGATTTAAGTTTCTTATGAACATAATATGTCCAATGTTTAAAATCCCTTCTAGAAGGATAGTAACTAGAGATTGTTTAAATAAATTTTTACATGAAACATCAAATTTAAAAGATTTTATGAAGTCTCATTATCAAAGGGTTAGTTTGACTACTGATATATAGACTAGTCTTCAAAAGATAAACTACATGTATCTTACTACCCATTTCATTGATGAGTGGAAATTGCATAAGAAAATCTTTTCTTTTATTCCTATGTCTAGTGTAATACGCGAGTGTTTCATAGTTCATTTTAATTACTAGTAATGTCAAAGACTATACTCTAGATGCTAATCTAGTATAAGAAGTAAAAAGTGGAAATCGGTTAGGAGTGTAATAGTGCTAATTGAGGTGTCGTATAACCCATGATCTTGCCATGGCCAATGGTGCCCTAATAAGCCCGATAGAGTTCTTATGACAATTAGTAATATGTATCAAGAAGATAGGAAACTTATGGCTATGAGTCATAATGAAAGAGAAAAAAAGGAACAAAGGGGAATCTTTAAGTGGATTATTAGATAATGGGCTTGTTGATGGACCTTGAAACAACAAAGGCCCAAACCATTGCAAAGGGAGATTTGGCCTATTGGGCCCAAAGTATCATGGAACATCAAATAAGTGTGAGCTTGAGTATTTGGCCCACACAAGAAATATATATTGTAGAAGGATGAGTCATAAAATTTTGACTAAGTCAATGGTCTAAATCAACTTGAATTCTTGCTCTTCTATATATAGGTCTAGATACATTTGAATATTCCAACATCTTGTAATAATCATCATTTGTGTAGAGAAAATCCTAACCATCCAACTAACCCCAATCTTAACCATCCATCAAGGATTAAACTCTAGCCATTGGATCTAGCCCAATCAATTCTTCACCATCCACTCTATTGTATATATACATAGATTTATGTTACGTAACAATACTTCACTTACCAATACACCAAAAATTTTATGTGAAAAGAAGAAGCTCTCTCCACACCATTTACCATAAAAGTCTTGGTAATTTAGAAGTAACCAAGGTAAGATATGTGTGTGTATATATATATATATATATATATATATATATATATATATATATATATATATATATATATATATATATATATATATATATATTCCCAATTTGAGGAAGGGGGGTTCGGCCTAGGGATGAAGGGCAAAAGAAAGTTATATATCTCAATTAAGGACATTTATAGCTAGTCTAGGGGGAAAGGAGCAAATTAAAAGTGTTAGAGTGGCTTTTAAGAACATGACTTAAGCTTAGAAGCCCTAGAGATGAATATAAGAAAAAGGGGAGATTTGGTATCTTAATGTCAAATGGTGATAGTTAACTAATTGAATATGTTATATGATATGTTAAATTTACATTTCTTTGACTCAATTGAAGATTCAATGAAGAATGTAGGATTTTCCCCAAATTTGATATGAATGGGACAAATAGGGTCTATGAGAATAAGAGTAAATCAAATCAAGTTTATTAGTGGGAATTGAATGCCTAGATGCTAATTTAGTGACTTCTTAGTCAAAATGAGATATGAAAATGAATTGATAACTTTTCCCAAATTATGGGGCTTATAAGATAATTAAAAAAAAAAAAAAAAAGGAATGTGGAATAAAATCATTAAATTGAACAAGGAATTCAATTTAAAAAGATAAGTAGTTATATCAGTAGTTGCTAATTAGTATGCATTTGAAATGCTATGTATGTAGAATTTCAAAACAAAGGCAAGGAAACCGTGCAAAACCGAGGAGAACCTTAATTCACTCTAAACCTTGCAATCAATAGGAGCGAAGGAATTTAAGGTGAGTACATAGTAATATAACATAACTATGCTTTCTTGCAACCTTTGGTGAATCATTATTTCTTAATGCATGCACGAAACTCTATTGATATGCATATGTGACTGTCATTGATTGTTGATCTCCTTAGAAACCCATATTTTTTGTATGTGATATTAGTTATGATGATCCTTTACCTAGACTTTTCATTCTCTCAATGATAAAAATGATGCGTATGTCTATTTAGTCCCATTAAACTTCTATTGTGAGCCTTGAATATACTTTCCTGAATACCCACAGCTAAGTAGAAATCTTATCTCATGTGAGGGTAACATCAGACTTGGTGCACTTAGTAATAGCCTGTGTGTAGGGCGAGAATACCCAACCTCTATTAGAGAAGAATGCCTAACCGCAAAACCTGATCAGTTTTACACAATGTAATATGAGTGTGTGAGTGAGCAAGGTTTAGACCACCACTCTCACTCTTATGCATGGGAAGCTCTCTGCTTCCAAAGTATGACTATTTCTGCTAAAATGCATCCTAAAGCACAATATAGCCAATTCTGGCTAACATGAATTCATTGTTATCTTAAACCAACCCATGTGATATATTTTATATTGTTCTTATACTACTTTATATTAATGCGTACTCACTGAGCTAGTCTAATCCGGTAGTGGTTATGATTCTTTTCAGGTTGAAGTGAACCAATAGTAAGGTAGATACCTAGTTTCGCTCCTCAGTTTGGGAATTGCTAAGATGTTGCCTTGTAATGCTTGTACTATTTTGGAAGACTAACGAACTAGAGCTCCATGGGATACTCAAGCATAGTATTAAAGCGTGTATATTAAAAAGCGATGTAAATGATTAATGTTACTAGTCGTGTATGAGCACCTCTATTAATAAGTAAGAATGCATGGGCGATATTAGTTAATGCTTATGAATGGTGTTTTATGTGTAAATATGGAATGGCCTTAGAGTGCAATGATTGATGAAGCAGTTCCGATCTTGGGAAGGCCTCAGGGATAGAATGTGAATGCTCATATGATGGCTATCATGTCCATTGGGTTTTACGAGTTTAGGTGACCTTAAATCTCCCTGAACTTAGGTCGTGATTGACCTTAGGATAGTCACGGTCTAGGAATTTGGGTTGTGACATCTAGCCACAGAGGTAAATATATTGGTAAGGCCATTAAAACCTGCTTGATTGGGGCCTTATCAACATTTTCACTATTACTGTTGACAATGCAAGTTCAAATGATACTGCTATGGCTTTTATTAAGAAAAGATTAGTTAATTAGGGTGGAAATGTAGCTAATTGTAAGTATTTGCACATGAGGTGTATAGCTCATATACTAAACTTGGTTGTCAATGATGGTTTAAAAGAAGTTAATAAAACTGTTAAAAAAAGTTAGGGATTGCATAAGGTGCATTAAGGACTCACCTGCAACGTTGAGAAAATTCAAAGAAATCTCAACCTTTTTTGATATTCTTTGTAAATCTACTCTTTGTCTTAATGTTCCAACTAGGTGGAACTCCACCCACCTTATGCTTAAAACTGCTTGTGAGTATGAGAAATCTTTTGAAAGATATGAGGAACAGGATTCCTCTATGAGTTTTGATTTAGGTGTTACAAATATTCCTGATCTTATTGATTAGGCAACATGTAGAAAAACGTCACAATGTCTAAAGCATTTTTATAACATGACTTTAAAAGTATCAGGTTCACTATATGTGACATGCAATGCCCACTTCTCTGAAATATCTGAACTTCATTTCTTGCTAAAATAGCTTTTATCTAGTGAGGATTTAGAGTTGTTTGTTCTAGGACAGAACAAGAAAAGCAAATACGAAAAATATTGGGGGGATCTAGAAAAAATGAAAGCAAATATGAAAAATATTGGGGGGATCCAAAAAAAAATGAACAAGTTGATTTTCTATGCTAGTTTTTTAGACCCTAGGGAAAATATGAACTCGTTGACTATTCATTCGACCAAATGTATGGGTATGTTTTAGGTGAAAGGTTGTCTAAAGGGGTTAAGGATGATCTGAATGCTCTATTTAATGAATATGAGCAAATGTATAACCTTAGAAATCCCTCTTAATCATATTAATAGAGTTCATAATTATCTCAAATCTCCCAATCCAGATCTGATTCTTCTTCTGCCATTTCCAGAACCTCTTTACTTAAGTCCAAATTTAAATAACATAGATTGCAAATGGGACTGGGTAAGCCCAAACAAAATGAACTGCAAATCTACCTTAACAAAATGAACTGCAAATCTACCTTAGTGAGGCAGTACTTGAGGAAGAACACCTTGACATTTAAAATGGTAGAAGATTAACTCTGAAGGGTTCCGTGTGTTTTCTAAATTAGCTAGGGATGTACTTGTTGTCCCTATGAGTACTGTGGCTTCAGAGAGTGTAATTAGCATAGGGCGTAGGGTTTTGGATTCATTTAGGAATTCTTTAACTCCTAAAATAGTTTAGACTCTAATATGCTATTAGGATTTGTTAAAGAAGTCAAAAGAACCAAAATTTATTGAGATATCACTTGATGAGCTGGAAAATCTTGAAACAAGTGCATATCTGTTTTTTTTTTATTACATTGTTTTAGTTTTAAATTTAATTTTTTTAATGTTATGTAGATATTAAATAATATGATTTTATTATAGAATTGCCAAATGTGGGACTTGACCATTTTGTTGCCAGCTTCTAAACAACATAGTTTCTGTAAAGTCTATTTGCTTCTTTATTTTCCTTGTGTAATTTGATTATGTTACTTTGGAAGAGGCAATCACTCATTATTTTGATTGATTCTTTCACTAAGCAGATTTGATGATTCTTTTTTTTTTGGACATATACACCTAATTTTTGTGTAGATCAAGGTTTTATTTTTGGGCAACTGCTTGCTACTGTTTTTGCACTGGCAGTAATATTCTCTAACCTTTTTTAATTCTCTATATATTTAAGCAATGTTGTTATTGCTTGCTACTGCTTTGTGTATTGACTGTTTCTGCTTTTGGTGAAATTGACGGCATAGCTTTTGCAACTTTTCACCTGTGGTAAGTTTGGTATTGGCATTTGGCAATGGCACTATTGGTAAGTTTTGCCATGTTGTTATGTTTTGCTTTATTGGCTAGCTAGCTATGATGTGATTTAAACTACTTTGATTGTTTTATTAACTTTAGGAGGCAAACCTTTCTTGTTTGCAACTAATTAGTAACTAATTATCCTATTTGATATGAACTATTGATGATCACTGAGCTATTTATTTTCTATATATTTGTGTATTTAATTGGGCAATAATGAACCTTCCACCCCCTACTGAAATTGAATGAATATCTATGTTAGGTTGTACTGGAGTGGCAAAAAATGTTAAATGGTTCACATTTTAACAATGCAACTAGTTAACTTGACCATATTCTACATGAAAAAGAAAGTAAATTCTGAGCCCACATGTGTAAGTAAATTCTGAGCCTACATGTGTTTCCATCTCTCCTATTTGTTTGATTTGCTGTTTCATATATTAACTTCACTGTATGTCTGTATCTATTTTGCAGGAATATTGATATATTTAATTACTGATGATTCTTGAATCTTGATACACAGTATACTTTTGTTTTTTGTAAGGGGGTGGGGTTCTGATTTGTAATATGTAAATTAACTTCAAAACAATTTTATTGTTTTATGTAAAAAGAACTGATATATAGTATATTTATGATGTTTTATTTTAGTTTTATATTTTCATTTATATTTATTTTGTGATAAACTTAGCATTAAGACATATAAGAAATTAACAATTCTTAAAATTACAAACTAATAAACAAAGTCCTATAAAAAATGTCACAAAACTGAATGCCCAAACTAAAGTTGAAAATCAAAACCGAACTAAATTGATCGATAATTACGGTAAAAAAAATGGTTATTCAAATAGTTTGGTTTGGTTTGGTTACAAATATATCTATAATTCAGTGGATGGGTTTTGGCTATTCTATGACTGAACGGAATCGACCGACCGATGCCCACTCCTGGCAATAGTTGTCGAAAATCGATGAAGTCACCAACAAAAAGCTCTCTCTCTCTCTCTCTCTCTCTCTTTGTGTGTGCTTGTCTAATTTTTATGGGGGCAATAGCATCTTATTGGTCTTTAGACCAATAAGATCTACTCAAATAATAATAATAATAATAATAATAATCTAGTCTTAGTTTATAAATTTCAACTTTGAATCTCAAATTAATATTTAGTATTTAATTAAATAATATACCCTAAAATATTTATTTAAAATTTAAAAAATTCAAGATATTACAATAATAATAATTATACTAATATCACATATATCAATAAGATAAAACTAAAATTTGATTTAATAAATACTTTTTCTCAAAATATCAACTATAATATTTTCATAATTAAATAAATATAAATATTTCCTTTAATTATATTCACATATTCTAACATTAAATATAATTATAGTTAATAATTTATTTTTCAAATCATAAAAATCTAAAAATTTCAATTATACTTTTGCAAACATAATTACATAACAATATTTTCATATATGAACTAAAGTTGAGAGAAATACATAGTAATAGAATTCTGTTTTGCTAACCTCCACTTATTTGAGAAGTCAGATGATGAAAAAATTTAGTTAATTAGAAAAAATAAAGAAATAAATTCAATTAGTATAAATTCAATAAGACTAGCAGGTTCTAATAGTTTCACGCCTGCTTCTAGTAGAGTAAAGGATGAGTGTTAATAGAAATTGAACATATATATATATATATATATTCAATTTTCCTTGCAACTTTTGTTTTCTTTTAATCAATGTAACAAAAAAGCACTTTTATTCGCAAAGATGAATCTTGTTTGAGGTTGAGGGGGTGGAATTTTTATTTTGATGAAAAAATAATTTTTTAAGCATTTTAAAAATAAAAAAAAAAGAAAGAAAGAAAATGAAAAATATTTTTGAGAAAATCCCATGAAACAAATCGGCCAGTGAGCAAATGTAGTCTCAAAAAATATTTGAGAAGTAAGATGATGGAAGAATCTAGTTAATAAGAAAAAAGAAAGAAAAAAATTCATTCAATATAAATTCAATAAGGCTAGCAGGTTCTAATAGTTTCACGCCTGCTTCTAGTAGACTAAAGGATGAGTGTTAATAGAAATTGAATATATATATATATATATATATATATATATTCAATTTTCCTTGCAACTTTTATTTTCTTTTAATTAATGTAACAAAAAAGCATTTTTACTCGTAAAAATGAATCTTGTTTGAGGTTGAGGGGGTGGAATTTTTATTTTGATGAAAAAATAATTTTTTAAGCATTTTAAAAATAAAAAAAAAAAGAAAGAAAGAAAATGAAAAACATTTTTGAGAAAATCCCGTGAAACAAATTGGCCAATGAGCAAATGAAGTTAGAAGTCAGATGATGGAAGAATTTAATTAATTAGAAAAAAGACAGAAAAAAATTAATTCAGTATAAATTCAATAAGGCTAGCAGGTTCTAATAGTTTCACACTTGCTTCTAGTAGACTAATGGATGAGTGTTAATAGAAATTGAATATATATATATATATATATATATATATATATATATATATATATATATATATATATATATATATATATATATATATATATATATATATATATATATATATATATATATATATATATATATATATATATATAATTTTCCTTGCAACTTTTATTTTCTCTTAATTAATGTAACAAAAAAGCATATTCATAAAGATGAATCTTGTTTGAGGTTGAGGTGGTGGAATTTTTATTTTGATGAAAAAATAATTTTTTAAGCATTTTAAAAATAAGAAAAAAAGAAAGAAAGAAAATGAAAAATATTTTTGAGAAAATCCCATGAAACAAATCAGCCAGTAAGCAAATGCAATCTCAAAAAATATTTGAGAAGTCAGATGATGGAAGAATTTAGTTAATTAGAAAAAATAAAGAAAAAAATTCATTCAGTATAAATTCAATAAGGCTAGCAGGTTCTAATAGTTTAACGCTTGCTTCTAGTAGACTAAGGGATGAGTGTTAATAGAAATTATATATATATATATATATATATATATATATATATATATATATATATATATATATATATATATATATATATATATATATATATATATATTCAATTTTCCTTGCAATTTTTATTTTCTTTTAATTAATGTAACAAAAAAGCATTTTTATTCATAAAGATGAATTTTGTTTGAGGTTGTGGGGGTGAAATTTTTATTTTGATGAAAAAATAACTTTTTAAGCATTTTAAAAATAAAAAAAAAAAAGAAAGAAAATGAAAAATATTTTTGAGAAAATCCTGTGAAACAAATCAGCTAGTGAGCAAATGCAGTCTCAAAAAATATTTGAGAAATCAGATGATGGAAGAATTTAGTTAATTAGAAAAAAGAAAGAAAAAAAATTCATTCAGTATAAATTCAATAAGGCTAGTAGGTTCTAATAGTTTCACGCCTGCTTCTAGTAGACTAAGAGATGAGCGTTAATAGAAATTGAATATATATATATATATATATATATATATAAGAGATGAGCGTTAATAGAAATTGAATATATATATATATATATATATATATATATATATATATATATATATATATATATATATATATATATTCTTATGAATATATATATATATATTCAATTTTCCTTTGCAACTTTTATTATAATTTATTAATGTAACAAAAAAGTATTTTTATTCATAAAGATGAATCTTGTTTGAGATTGAAGGCGTGGAATTTTTATTTTGATGAAAAAATAATTTTTTAAGTATTTTAAAAATAAAAAAAAAAGAAAGAAAGAAAATGAAAAATATTTTTGAGAAAATCCCGTGAAACAAATCGGCCAGTGAGCAAATGTAGTCCAAGTCTAGAGTGTGCAAACAGTAAGTTCAATTAAAAATCAAACTGAATTGGAAAAACTGAAAAAGAAATTTATATTTTATAATAATCGAACTGAAACTAAACTTTATAAAAAATTGAATAGAGTTAAACTAAAAAAATTTAATTCAGTTTGTTTTAATTAATAAGTTTAGAAAATTTTTATTTTATATATATTTGTTACTTATAGAATATATATATATATATATATATATATATATATATATATATATATATATATATATATATATATATATATATATAATATATTATTTTATATTATATATAAAATATAAAATGTTTATATATATAATATTTATATAAATATATTAAATTTCGAATTTTCTATTAAAAAAATCAAATCAAATTGAAATTTTTAAAAAATAAAACCAAATTAGATCAAATTAATTGATTTTTTTCGATTTCATATCGTTTTTACTCACCCGTATCCAATCCTGCGCAACTTGGCTGGAGGCTTCTGAAAGAAATCAAAGATTTTATGCATTAAATGCAAAGACTCCCGTGAGCAATTCAGTCTCGCATTAAATGCTTGACATAGGAATTCTCCTCATGCCAACAATTGAATTATGAAATACAAATATTTTGGTAAATACTATATATTCTTTTTGTCTTTATTCTTCCTTTTGAGTTTTTATTCTATGCATCATCAAATTAAATAGAAGACATATATAAAATAATAATTTCCTCTTTCTTATTAGTTTAATGTTTATATATATTTTTACAACACTCATATGTTAATAATATATTTATTAATTTGAAAATACATCCAAATTGGATTTTTTAATATTAAAAATAAAATTTTATATTTTAAAGATAATTTAAGATATGTTTAGTATATAAATAAAATTTTAAAGAATTTTGTAAAATTCATTCTAAATTTCATATTTTTATACTTAATGTAAACGAAAGTACTCATTTTTCACTGTAATTAATATTATTTAAAAAAAATATTATTTAATCTATAATATTAAGTATACTAAAATATGGCTTAATAGTATAATTTGAGTAATAGTCGCACATTTGACTCATTATTTTCTATTGAAAAAATATAAATCAATTAAAAAAAATCTACACGCAAGAGATTTTATTCTAAGAAATTTCAAATTTAATTCATCTTATTTTTATTAAATATACGACTCACTAATAATAGTCTATATACTAAAATATAATTTAATAATAAATACATATAAAACTCAAATAATAAATATTATATTCTATTCCTCCATTTTATACCAAAAAATAACAATAGCGGCATCTTATGTCCACAATCTACCACTCAAAATCCGATAAAAGGAAAAAGAAAATTAAAAATTAATTAATAAATAAATAAAATAATGAATTGAATTGACATGAGGGACAAGGAAAGGAAAGGGGGTTTGTCTGTTATGGTGTCGTAATTCGGGTGCCGGCAACGACTCTACAGGGTACGTGTGGAACCCACATCTCCTTCGCAGAAGAAGAAGAAATAAAAAAAAAATTAAACATATAAATAAAAATAAAAGGGACCCACAATCTCTATGACTGAGAGTCACTTTCCTGTCACTCAGCCGTGGGACACAGGGAATCCATACAAACCGCAAGACGCCTCTCCCTTAAGATAAACCTGACCCTACCTTAATTTTCTCTTCTTTTTCTTTTTTCTTTTTCTTAATTAATTAATTCATGGTTTCAATCAAATTTCTAATTAATGAATAAAAGTTTGAAAAAGAAAATTTTTGCAAGTCATATTAATTACATATTAAAAATATAATAAAAAACTTAGCAGTAAGTTCTGTCCAACATCACTAAGATTTAAACTGTTTTTTCAAAAAAATAAAAATTAATTTTAAATATTATTGAATTGTAATTCCAAAGTGTAATTTAACTATTAAAATTTTTTATAATTAAAATATGTAAACTTTATATATAATTTATGTTTCTATTTTTCAAGAACTAACAACTCCATTAATTAGAAATATAAAAAAAATTTGATAATATATATTTTTTGTTATTATTGAGCTACAAGATATTTATGTAAATACAGTAAAATCTATTTAAAGTTATATTCGATATAGAAATAATTTCTATAGCATAATATAAAATTTTAGTTCCAATTTAAACTATTTATATATTATATAGGTTATAATTATTTTAGATTCCATTTTAAAAAAAATTTGCCTCCATAAAGTAATAATTATAGATTTATAGATTTATATTCCAAAATATATATGCTATATGATATGAAAAGTATAAGAAGAAATAAAATATTTATATAAAGTTGTTTGCCACAATGATTTATCATTTAGAATTATTACCACATTTATAAATTTAGGGATACATACTAACCCACTAATATGGTCATTTGAATTATAAGAATTGTGTTATAATTTATAAAATTTACATTAGGAAAAAAATTAAAAAGAATATAAAATTTTAGACTTTTAATATAAATATAATAGTTTTTTAAAATTATATTATACATTTTCGATATACCAAAACATATTCTATTAAATTAAAATATTATATTATTAACATCTATACCTATTAGTTAAGCCAACATAAAATTTTTATGACTATATCTCTATTAAATTATAATCTTCTCATAGTAATAAAATTATTTTGCTGTGAGAAGTTTTATTGTAATCAAGTACAAGAATAGACGTTGGGGTTGGCCGTGACCCGTAAACACATGAATATTATTGTGATAGTTTAAATTTTTCTTGGTTCAATGAAAGGGGTTTTAATTTGGCTCCCCACTTTCAATTTTTATATATATCCAAAAATAAATTCTATATTTTTTTTCCTAAAAATTATGTGCATTAAACTTATTTACGTACTTTTTTTTTATATTTTGTAAAATAATATAAAAATTATATATATAACATAATATAATTATATTTTATAAAATAATCATACACACAATACGTTAAATAATCATATTTTACTAAACTTATTATTGATCTACGTATATCTTATTATTGGAAATTAATGAGAATAACAATATTAATATTCAAGCCCTCCTTAATAGATGGATTGGCTTGAAAATTTTACACTTGAACTTAGGTATATATAATTAAATACATTGATCTAGAAATAAATACATGCAATTATGCATGGAAAAAAAATATAGGCATATTTTTCACATATAATGTATATTATAAGCCAAATGTATTTAATACTTACGTAGTTGAATATAATTACTAACATTTTTTTTTGAATATATATATATATATATATATATATATATATATATATATATATATATATATATATATATATATATATATATATATATATATATATATATATATATATATATAAATTTTTGTCCACCTTTGATGGGAGTATTAATCGAATAATATATTTTGGGTTTATATTAATAAAGAGGGTGGCTGGTGGGGAAATTCTTTTTTTTTTTTTGCAAATTTTTTATAAATGGGAAACTCAATAATATAAGTATATTAACTTAGAATACGTTTAATAAACTGTAGTGAAATGTAATGTACCGTAATCAAATAAATTTTTAATATAAATTTATATTAAAAATTCATTTGATTATATTATATTATATCTCACTGTAGCATATCAAGCACATATTTAATATTTCTATGGTTGGCAAGCATTTTCCAGTTAGATTTTATTAGCTACTGAAGAAGATGGCAACACAAAACTTGCCCATACTCTTGTGAAAAGCATGTGTCGCCCCATGAGAATGATTGACAAAGAAATTTTTTTGAAAAAAAAAAATCTTAAATATTCCTTTTCTCATTTCTCAATTTAGTGATTCAAAAATGTTTGATGTTGAGAATTTTCAAAATATATAATCTTATGACAGTTCGATTTTGTCACTATTAGGTATAATTGTATACACTAAGGAAAATTCTTATTTAATTACACCATGAGTATATTTTTATTTCATGCACATTATAACTAATTTATTGAACAAATGTACACGCTTAGTGTGAAAAAAACTTATTCAAATAATAAATAATTAATTTCTTTTTTAATTGTTTGGAGAGAGAATAATAATCACTCTTTTTTTTTAAATTATGTAAAATATATCTCAAACATTTATTTTGATAAATTTAGTCCAATTAAAACTTGAATTCAAATCATTTTAGCCTTAAAGGCAACTCTAAAAATTTTAAAAAATCTAATATATATATATATATATATATATATATATATATATATATATATATATATATATATATATATATATATATATATATATATATATATATATATATATATATATATATATATAAAGCAGGCTTAGAATGTCTTAGGATTTGCCACGTGTCATATTTTTGCCATGTGTTTACATTTTATTAGTTTATATGGTAATAATGAATCAATTTATGATACTAAAATTTATTAATAATTAGCCTTTATTATAATAAATTAATATTAAAACTGAAATAAGTATAATTATGATCATTATAGTTATGAAATATTAATTCAATGTATTTAAGGCAATATAAATTTTTTATTAACTTAATAATTATTATATAAGTATTTAAGTCATTAATTAATTACTTAGAAACATTTAATTGTTTTAATATTATTTGTAACCTAAATGAAATTTTATTAGCTATTATAATTTTAAGTTTGCATTTTATTGGTCTACGTGATAAGAATGAATCAATTAATGATATTAATATTTACTAATAATTAGCTTTTATTATAATAAATTAATATTAAAACTAAAATGAGTATAATTATGGTCATTATAAATTGAGTTAATCATGAAATATTAAATCAATGTATTTAAGACTACCTTTTTTTATAACTAGGTATTAATATTAAAACTGAAATAAGTATAATTATGATCATTATAGTTATGAAATATTAATTCAATGTATTTAAGGCAATATAAATTTTTTATTAACTTATTAATTATTATATAAGTATTTAAGTCATTAATTAATTACTTAGAAACATTTAATTGTTTTAATATTATTTGTAACCTAAATGAAATTTTATTAGCTATTATAATTTTAAGTTTGCATTTTATTGGTCTACGTGATAAGAACGAATCAATTAATGATATTAATATTTACTAATAATTAGCTTTTATTATAATAAATTAATATTAAAACTAAAATGAGTATAATTGTGGTCATTATAAATTGAGTTAATCATGAAATATTAAATCAATGTATTTAAGGCTACCTTTTTTTATAACTAGGTAGTTTTTTCAAAAATTTTTATGCAAATACTAGAACACTATACAACTGAGTAATAAGAACTGGATATGACAGTATGTTTAAAAATTTGTTATTATATTATCATTCTTTTTCTGTATTTGCCTTTGACTTTATATGTGGTAAGAAGTTTTAATAATTTTTTTACAAACTTAATTGGCAATTATTTAAGATAATTATTTTTTAGTTTATTTACATACAAATTTGATGAAAAAAAAATTGATATGTTTATGGTGCATATATCAACATATAAAATATCAATTAATCAATTATCAAATTATTCATGATTTTACTATTTCAATTACCATATCTTTTTTAGTTTATTTCAATCATTCAAATGGAGTCTCTAAAATGGATCAACTATATATATTTTGGATAGAAAAATCTTCTCTAAAATGGATCAACTATGTATGTTTTGGATAGAAAAATCTTATCTCTCTTTAATAATATAAAATTCGATAGTATTTTAGTTATTAGCGGTAGTGAGATATAAAGATAGTGAATGAAAAATTGTATAAAAAAACTATCATAACATTTTCTCTCGTTGCCATTCTTTTACATATATATATATATATATATATATATATATATATATATATATATATATATATATATATATATATATATATATATATATATATATATATATATATATATATATATATATATATATATATATTAACCAGTCTTATTTAATGCAAATTCATGTAAACTTTAATTTGATGGTTTTGTAATATTTTCTATGATCACTTAAAATCAATATATTATCATAATTTAAATTATTTTAATTAAGAAAATACAATATGAAATTAAAATTTATTTACAAGAATATCAAAATAATATAAAATAAATTATTATTTTCTTCTAAATTATAAAGAAATTGAGAATATAACAAGTACAAATTATATAATATAATGAGTAAAAATTATATAAAAGTTTAAAATTATTATTAACTACATATAAGGTACAGTATTCCTTAATTACTATTTTTATAAATATTAATTATGATATCACTATTGTTTTTTCTATACATTACAATTAAAAAATTAAAAACATAAATTTATTTTAAAAAATTAAAAAATAAATAAATTATAAAGTTTCGTACAATATACGACTGTTAACCTAGTATAACATATTTATGTATTTCTGTTTGTAAGAGAATAGTGAAATTACTATATAGGGATGATAAGGGATATTTGGGTAAATCAAGAGCATAACTAGAAAATTTCATTTGGGAAGCAAAAATTAATAGGAGAACAAAAAAAAAAAAAAAAAAGGTTTTTTTTTTTCTAAAATTTTCAATAATTTTTATTTCAAATAATAATAACTAATTATATTTTTTCATAAAAGTACATTATTATTATTATTATTAATTGATATTCCATATTTATAGATGAGCATTAATTAAACAATTTTAATATTTGAAATATTTATAAAAATTTAATTTTTGGGATCAAGTAGAAATTTAGAAGGACTATTTAAATAATTAAGCTAATTATATAAGAGTATTATAATTAGCAACATTTGTAAAATCTGGATCAGACTAGATGATCATATCAGAAAACTCGAGAATTGGCTCTGTCCAAATGATTTATTGATTTGGTTTTTTAGAGTATTTAAAAAATTAAAAACTTTAATTGTAAGTGCAAGAAATTGAACATAAGATCTCCAGCAAACATTCTAATTAATTCACTTGCCACTACACCATATAATGCTTTTGTGATTTTATTCTCAAATCATATATTTATTGATGATAAAATAATTTAATTAATAATCTCTTTTCAATTTGACAAATTGTATTTATTAATTTTTTAAAAAATTATATCTATTAAATACACCTCAAAGCTAATAAATTAGAGTAATATAAAAAAATTATATATATTACCAAATAACATATTTCTTATTAATATAAATATTATAATTGAAAATTTTATTTTGTAATATTTGTTAATTAATATTTACCTAATTAATTTATTTTATTTACATATACTTTTATTTATTATAATTTTTAATAAGTAATATTAATTATAATATATTATACATATTTTTTTTACGTATTTAATTTGATTATGATTCAATTTTGGTGCGATTCTAGTTGAATTTTTAACACGTGATATTCTACTTTTACTAATTTTAAGACCGTTCAAGTATAAAAATATAGATAATTAGCGTCTGCTTATGCCACTTTAAATATAGTTGACCCTACATGCTCTATTTATATAATTTTTTTTTATTAATCGTACTCCAACTTGATTAGTTATAACTGGGTTAGGGTGAGTCTAGATAAGATTTGATGTGATTTGATTTTAATATTTGGACATATCTATATATTATTTTTATTCCATGAAAATGTGAAATTCTTGCTATCAAAATCCAATTTTATGTGAATTATTATTTAAATATTTTAAAGGATTGTTGAATTTATATATAAAATATAGTTACTAATTAAATTATAAAAATATTTTAGACTATTAGTATCTTTATTACTCTGTTTAAAAATATGAGAAATGACGCATATCGGATTAACATCACTCATCCATCACATATTCATTGTGTAATGTAATTCACAGAAACTCAAACTCATTTAGCTTTTCGTAAAATCATACTAAGAATTGTTTTGGACCAAATTGGCTAGTTAGTTTTTAATTATATTTTTTTTATTTGTGTTTGTTTAGAAGAAGAACTAATTGTTGTTGTTATGATTTAGAAGCAATTAAAGTCTAAGTGTCTGTATACACGTAGATTTATAAGTAAATAAATATTAAAATATATTTATATAAAATTAATTGGTTTATGTTATATCCTATGTAGCACGGAAACAAAAAACGAGAAATGGAAAATAGATAAACTGTATTTTTGAAAAATGTAGGAAACGAAAAATGAGGAAAACGAGTAAATAATATATATATATGTATATATATATATATATATAAAAGGAAAAATTAAGTTGGAAGTGAATATTTTTGTTTAGGAGTAGACCTGGGTAAGCCTTTTTTTTTTTTTTTTTCTTTTTTAACGTGGAAACGGATTTTCATTTATGAAAATGAATTTTTAATTTTTTCAAATTACGGAAATGTGTCTGAAACGTTTCAATCAAGTTTCCGTGAGTTTTCAAATATGAAACATTTCCGAAACATGGAAATTTGACATTCTGAGAGTTTTTGTGCAACATAAGTTATATTCAATACCCACTCACTTATAAGTCTTTTATATATTTTATTATTATTCGATGTGAAATTTATTTCCGAACAAAAACTAGTTATTTGTATATGTTTCAAATATTATTGGCAAAATGTTTTCGAGACCCTGAATTTTTCTTCATTTATTTATTAAGTTTCTAAAAATTTATTTTTATATATTGAGCACTTTAATTTTTATTTTTATACGCATTAAATGATAATTTCACAATCCTTAAAAGACTCAGAATTTGATGACTGTTTCTCTTAGTGTTGAATCAGAATTTGATTAGGAGAATGCTGTTAAAAATGAATTTACTGAAAAGAAAAGAAATAAATAAATAAAACGATACTGTATCTTGCAAAACATTATACAACAAAACCCATTCCAAATTCGAAGCACCCTAACCCTACTTGCATTTTTTGGACAGAGCAGCCACCATCTACTCTCTCTATGCCCATCCAAGAAATGTTTTACTCTTCAAAATAGCCATTCTGGAATTTTGCTACGGAGATGATACATCAAATTATAAAACGGAAAAAGATAATGGATTAACAAAATCAAGTCCCACTGAAGGAGTTGGCCTGTAGCCATAGCATGAGCAAGGGCGCAACCAGGTGGAAGCTTGGAGGGTCTATAATACTTATACACATATGTTTTTAATATATTTTTAAAAATATACTTTTATACTTTAGGCTATATACCTTTTAAAATATACACACTTGACCCCTCTAAATTTTTGGAATTTTATTTATTACATTTATATTCCCTAATTTTCTTTTTGCCAAAATTTTATTTGTTTTATCCAAATATTATTATATTTATATATAAATAAATATTTGACAATACAATAATAATACTAAAAATTTTAAACTTTTTATATCACCCTTACATTATCTCATATTATGTTATTGTAATATAATTATTTTTTTTCATTAAGTTCATTTTTAAAAGTATTATCCTTTTTTTTTTATTAGAAAGAAGAATATTATTTATGTTATAAAAAAAAAAAAAGAATATTATTTATATGATTATATAAAACAGGAGAAAAACATGACATTGAGACAAAACTACCCAAACTAATAGACTTACCTAATTACACATGAAAAAAAAACTAAACACTACAATATTATGTGAAAAAAATTCTAAGACCTTTATTTTAGTCAAATTTTAAGTCAGTGTTATAAAAAATCTTTGTAATAATCATCAAGCGTTTTTAAAGCGTGTGTTTCTCAACTTTTCTGATGGCTGTGAAATAATCTTTTAATGTGTGAAAAATAAAAATTGAAGGATTCAATGTAAATAAATAAATTTTTAGAGGCTTAATAGATAAATTAAGAAAAATTTAGGGAGCCAAAATATGTTTTGCCAATATTATTTAGAAATGGAATTAGTACGTACACGGGTAGGTAGGTAGATGTGTGCATCCATCCATAAAATATATAATTAATTAAATTAATTAATTATAAAAAATGGACCTGTATTGGGTCCTTTCCTACGTTATAAGAGATGGGCAATAAGGAAGCTTTCAATTAATGTTGTGGCTTGTGAAGTCTGTCCTTCTCCTAGTTTATGGCATCTTTCTCCCACGCCATGTACGTACATTTGGTGTTTGGATTCTTAGGAAAGTTCCTTCGTATAATTAGATTTAGATGTACATAGCATAATAAAATTGAAAGAAATTGTGGGAGAAGATTTTATGGATGATTTGCTGTCGATCTTTTTTGTTTTATTTATTAATTTAATTTTGATTGGAGGCTTGAATTTTATCTTTCATAGTCCTAATAAAAATAATTTAAAAATATTAAATCAAAACTCATTTTGTTAAACTTACATAACGTTTGGTTAATGAAATTGCTTAACGATTTGGCAAAAGAAATTTACTTAATTAAATTGTAATATTAATAAATAATATTATATTCGTTGCATATGATTCATATTAGATTTAGTACTCTCAAAAACTTAACTAACTAATAAGATAGATATTTTTTAAAATTTAGCCCCTCTTATCCAATTGGATTATTAATCTCATTATTTATGACATTTTATTTCTTAAAATAACATCACTTTTTATTTCATTTATTAATCTATCTTATTAAATATAAAATTATAAAAGTAGAATTACTTAATACTATAATTAAAATTTTTTATACTAAATAAGATTTAAGATAAGTAATCTTATGATTTAACTAAACTTAAAATTCAAATTAATTTTAAGGATTACGAATTAGTAAATTAATTGGACTATTATAGTTTAATATTTAAGTTAGTATTTTATGGTGTACAAAATAATTAAGAGATAAAATTCTAATAACTTATTATTATTAATTAATATGATATTTGTGCACACTACATATGTAGATTCAAAAGTTTAACTATAATTATAAACTTTAATATATAGTTTTTTAGAAGATATGTTAAATTTTTAGTTTGAGAATTGAAATGGGTTTATTAATGAAGAAGGGAGGGATTTGAAACTCAAAATATTAAAGGACCAAGCCCATGATGTGCTTTCACCTATAATGACACATATATAAGGGCAACATCTATATATATATATATATATATATACATGGGGGTTAAAAATTAAAAATTGTAATTTTTACTTGTTTTTAAAAAATTTTTCTAGAGCTGATGAATGAATTAATAGAGAAAAATTAGCAACATAGCTAGTTGTTATATCATTGGTATTGATAACAAATCAAGTGGCTCACAAACACAAAATTACAGTTGAAAAAAGCCAAATATAAATATAATTTGTTATGAAATCTCTTCTAAGACTAACAATTGTATTATATCATAATATATGGATGCAAGCCATAACAAGAAATTAGACCTCTGATGAGTCATTGGACCCTACCTGATTGCCTGTTCTAATAACTTTGTGACAATTATCAGCCTCTAGATCTGGTGGTTATATAAGAATCAAATTGACTAAATATGACTAAGGAAGTCTCAATCAAACTATGCTTCTATCTCAATTTTTGCTAAATTAAATATTTTTGACCTCTTAAGAAAAATCATCACTATTGGATGAAATATTATTTTTTTTAATATTAATTTTATCCATGAGATTTAAATCCTAAAATAATCTTATTGAATGAAATATTTATCATAGCCCATTTTATGTAAAATGGAAATGGACCCACTTAGCTGTAATCGCTCCATATTTTTTCCAGATGGGTATTTTTTTTTTCTTTAATTTAATAACTTAAAATAATTGAGATAGTCTACTGAAGGAAGTTATCCTTTCTTTCTTTTTTTTTTTTTTTTCTAAAATTCAAACATTGAATTTTGATATGGTCCCATTGGGAACATGCAGTTTTAAGTAAATAAAAAAAGGGATAATTTAAAGAGAATTACATGACTAATCCATTGAAGTAGACAGAGGAAAGACCACAGAATTTGGCCTTCACAAACCAACAATAATGTCTCTTTCCTATTAATTTTTCCTAGTGAAATTGTAACAATTTTAAAAAAAAAATTAAAAAAAAAAATTCAACTTTTGTTGATGGTTAAAAAGCAAACTAAAATGAAGGTTCCTATGAGGGAAAGAACAAAAACCAATCTCAAATCACATTTTTGCATGGAAACAAATTTTGAGGAAAAAGTGTTTATTTGAAGCATTCTTAGCACATATTTATTTTTTTTTTTTCTGTCTGCTCTTTCTCAAAAGCTTCTCTCTAGCTCTGTCTCCCACTCTCCCCTCTCTTTCCCCTTCACACATACAAATACTAAGTTATGATGATCATCTAAAAAAGAGAAGGTTCCCATCATCTTTATAACTCAACAAGCTCAATTCTTATACCTATAATTGGACTTTTGCAATAATGCCTTCATCTAGCTTCGTCTATAGCAAAAGAAAGCTATATATCATGCATTTCTTGGCATTATTATTTCATCTTATGTCATTGTACTATTAATATAATGATATTGAGTATCTATTTTTGATATAAAATGTCACGACTTTAAAATTAAGTAATCTCTTTTCTTTAAGAATTTCCTATATATATATATATATATATATATATATATATATATATATATATATATATATATATATATATATATATATATATATATATATATATATATATATATATATATATATATATTTAGTATCAAATTACTCATCAATTTTTAATTTAATGATACTGAAAACATTTTCAAAATTTTGAAATTAAATGCTCAGACTCTCAGTTAGAATCATATTAATAAAAAAGAATTTAATTAAAATTAAAGAAAAATATTTCATGCTAAAATTAGAGGAATTTGTAGAAGAGAAAAATAGTTGCCATATTGGTAAATTCTCTCATCCTGTGTGAGCTTATATGATATTTCTGTTAAATGAATTTGAGTAGAACTTATTTTCAAAATCTAACTTAAAATAATAGCCATTAATTAGTACGTAGTACAAGAATGGACTAACACGTGGCACATGAAGGTATAAGTGCATAATAAGGACTTAATTTTGATTTTGATATCATGTTAAATGAGTTTGGATAAAATTCATTCTAAAAAACTAGCTCAAAAAAAGAGAATGTATAATTTACATTATATACACTATAACTAGCTACTAAATTACCGATGTGGGACAATTCTAACATTTCAGTATATTCCATTTACCTTACCATATAATGGAATTTGTCTTAATCGCTTTGAAATGAATTTGCCTTTTAGCTGCAGTAACTTCTCTGGATGAAACAGCTATATACTTTGTCTGTTTTGCCATCCTGGGAAAATTAAATTTCATAGTCACATGGCATTATTTCGAGTACATACACTCTCTCATAACTATATTTATATATTTGCCTTATCAACTGTCTATTCCATGAGACTTAACTAAAGGACTATATGGAGGCAAGCACCAAACGGCAAGAATTTAAATTATAACTAAAACTATAATTCATTTTTCAATATGTCAAAATACAGGGAAATACTATTTGTTTATATGGTACCAAGATAATCCTGAAATAATATATATATTTATGGGTTTTTTCTTGGATCTTGGACATGGTCAGTAATCTTTTAAGAGCTTTTATCCAAGTAAGTGTATTTCCTATAAGCATATAGTCACATGAAAAATAATAAATAAATAAAATCTCAATTGATTTAATTGATAATTTTGCTTAAAATTATTATAAAATTAACAATGGTATGTGTCAATAGATTATGAAATATTTTAATGCCAAAAATACATTATTATTTTGATCAAATGAGTATAATTGCCACTATTTTTCATAATTAAAGCAAAATTAATTACTTGATTTATTTAAGCAAGGGTTTACCATTCATATTTCTATGCAGCTAAACTGCTACCTTACCGTAGATTACTAAACAATTATTCAATAATATGAACTGGTAGTTTAAAGGTAATTTTTTTTTTGTGTCAAAATATTATTATTTTTTGTAGGATAATCGAAATATTATTAATTGATTTACTTTTTAGTAATTATTTTGGTTTAGAGTAACATTTAAACTTATAACTCCACTATTTTGAAAGAGAATGACCTAATATTATTATTACAGTTTTTCTATAGAGTGTCCTAAGAGTACTAATTAAGAATCAATAATTCAAACAAGCTCAAATAAATAAATTTTAAAAATAAAATAAATCAGTGAAAAGTTTGGAAGATAGTAATTGCAATTAAAAAATAGTAATTGCAATTAAATACAACCCTATCAAAATCTTTATTTTTTTTTATCATTTAACTCATTTTTAAATTAATTTAATTATTTTTATTTGAAATAATCATTAAAACCAAGTTTTATCTAAAACAACTGTTCTTAAGTCTTAACTAGTGCCTTAAAAGAAATAATAAAATATTAATTTTTATTAATCAATGTTTGGCTATCCTTTTTTTTTTTTTAATACAAGATATGAATCTAATTTATCATATATTTTTTTATATTTTTTCAATTATATTTTGTAATTACACACACTACCAAAAATTTCATAATTAATATGATTTTAATATTTATGCTTATTTATTCACTTTATTTTTATATTCATTCATTTTTTATTAATTTATTTTTTTTATGTTTGATTCAATTTTAAATTTTTCATCCACTTTTAGTTCTTTCACCTTGTGCTGTCTACCCTTTTCCAAGATTCAAAACCTGACATGATTAAAAGAAAGTTTTATATTAAACATACCATTAAATTTTCTCCTTGAAGACCATTATAACTGGTAGATATCAATTTTGAAAAATAAAATTCTTGAAAAAATAAAACAAAATTATGAATATGCCCACTGTAAATCATCTGAAAATGAAACTAACTAGGGCCACATGTAAATAGATAGAAATTTTGAAGAGAATGGCAAAAGAGGAGAGTGACGAATGGCAAGCTTGTCCTGTAGCTACCAACAAGATACGAAATAAGAGAAGCAAAATGACGGAGAGAGAAGAAGAAGAAGGTAAGGGTAAGAGTAAAGGTAAGGCCCTTATACCATCGAGACGGTGGCCCCATTCATCGCCGCATACGACACATTTGGCTGCGTAAGAGCTGCCCTCTACAGTCTACATGTACAGTGACTCTTTTTCTTTTTCTTATTAGTGTTATTGTTATTATTAATTAAGCTCCATCATCTGAATTTCCAACTTACAATTTTACAGTTTGTAAATTGCGACAATATCAATTGAGTTTTAAATTTACCGTCTTATACTTGTGTATACTACAATTTTACAGTCTTGTACACCGCAACAATACCACTAAAGTGAAAAAAAAATTTACCTGCAAAAGTTTCTTTTCTTGCTTTTTTTGTAGATTTTTTTCGAAATGTATAAATACACAGGACAGGAATTAAAATCATCGCAATTGCTCTTTTCTAGATTTAATATATATATATATATATATTATTAAAGTAATTATTAATAATTATTTGTACACAAAAAAGAGAGAGAATAATTATGTGTATGCTGGTCATGTATGTATTGTCTATATACATTATGCCAATAAATGATTGAGGAACAAAGACCGTGTGTTGGATACTTTGGATCCAGTTTATTATACATGAGTGTGTGTGTATATATATATATATATATATTATAAAAACAACAATTTCAGAGAAAGAGGAGAAGCAAAATACGTCTAAAGATTGCTTGTTTTCTTCTCTTCATCTCCGGATTGTAGCTGTCCCCTTTATACTTTTCTCTTGGTTCTTTCTGGGTTTTAACTTAAATATTTCTTCTTGGTTCCTTCTGCCTTCTTTCTACAGGTAAACATATCCAAGAACCAAGATTTTTTTTTTTAATTATTATAATTTTTATTCACTTCTTTCTGTCTTTCAAACAAATTCTGAGGTCTCTCTTTTCATGAAGAAGAAGAAGAAGAAGAAGTGTGCTCATATGTTTTTTTTTTTTTTTTTTTTTTTTTTCAGTTTTATAAATTTTTTAATTGAAATTTGAATTCTTTATAGATTTGCTTTTCAATCAAGAAAGAGAAAAAACAAGAATATAGATTCTTGAAGATGGCTTCTGCTTCATCGTCTTCGCCTTTCTTTCGAGCTAGAGAAGAAAATCAAAATCAGATTTTGCAGCAAAATTCATCCACAACTATTTCCTCATCAACAACTACTGCTCCTTCAGCACCTCAGAAGAAAAAAAGAAATCAGCCTGGAACACCAAGCAAGTACCTAATTATCTAAATAATTATTATCTATATATTGCTCATTAATCAAACCCTAAATTTCTGTAGCTAAATTCTTTTGGGATATGCATAATTGAATTACACAATATTTCATTAATTAATTAATTTTTCAGGGATAATTATTATTATTATTATTTTTAATATTCTTGTTTTTGTCATTTCTCATTTTGCAGATCCAGATGCAGAGGTGATAGCACTATCTCCAAAGACCCTAATGGCAACAAATAGATTCATATGTGAGGTATGCAACAAAGGGTTTCAAAGGGAGCAAAATTTACAGCTTCATAGAAGAGGTCACAACCTGCCATGGAAGCTTAAGCAGAAGACTACAAAAGAAGTGAAGAGGAAAGTTTATTTATGCCCTGAGCCCACATGCGTTCACCATGACCCTTCTAGGGCTCTTGGTGACCTTACTGGTATCAAAAAACACTATTCAAGAAAACATGGTGAGAAAAAATGGAAGTGTGAAAAGTGCTCTAAGAGGTATGCTGTTCAATCTGATTGGAAAGCCCATTCTAAGACTTGTGGAACTAGAGAATACAGATGTGACTGTGGCACTCTTTTCTCAAGGTAATAAATAATTTAATTTTTTTAATTATTTTATGCATTATTGATTCATTCTTTCATTCATTATCGGTATAGACAAAAATACGATGAGAAAAAGGTTTGAAAGAAAGAAAGATTTAGGGACTGAGAGTTTTGAAGAATAGAGAAGAATCAAGACTTAATGAGCAAAAAGGGTCTGGTCTGGTCCGGTCTGGTCTGGTATTATGCTACTTTCTTTCTTTCTTTCTTTTGGATTACTTGTGGACCGTTTTCTTTTCTTTTCTTTTCTTTCTCTCTCTATCATTCTTTAGCTCTTACACTACACACATGGCAGAATGGACTGGTTGCATGTGAGTGATATGCTGAAACTGCAATGGTGTGAAGGTCTTTCAACAGAAATTCAAGAAAAAGAAGGATTCATAAAGAAAGAAAAGAAAATAAATTTTTCTTTCTTTGTTTCTTGGTTTCTCGATAACAGCGCCGGTCTCTTAATCTGTTTTTCTGTAATTCACGTGTTGTTGTTATAAACTGTGTCAGGAAGGATATTGTTAGTGAGTTTGTTCTCATGTGAAGATATTGTATTGGGTTTGTTCTCGTCTCGGTTGGCGTACTTCTCCCAGCTATTTCTTCCTTATCAATAACGTTAGGGTTGTGGGGTTTAGATGCTCCCTTCTCTCTCTCTCCTCTCACTCTCGCTCTCTAATTTACAGTAACTAAGCAACTCCCCATGGAATCTTGCTCTCTCTTCTTTCTCATTTTCATGGCCTGATTATAAAGTTGCTATGGTGGCTGTCATTTAGAATGAATTATAGAGGTTCCTGAGAATGCGGTCATTTATTGAAGACTTTCATATTTATGGAAAATATTCCTCCCAAGATTTTTTTTTTAAAAAAAAAAAAAAAAAACATTGATTGAAGCTATTGGTTTGTGAAATGGTTTCTGGGTTTTTCATCAAACTAGTAATAATTTTACTCTTCATTTATTGAACACCCAGTACTTGATATAGCATTTAAACTTTGACTGATTTATCATTTTCTGTATCTTAATTTCTTTAACTTCGCGATCATTTTCACCTTCTTTGTTTCTTTTCCATCTTCTTTCTCTGCATTAAAAGTACCTCTAATGGCATTTATTTTATTATAATTATTGCAGGCGTGATAGTTTCATCACTCATAGGGCTTTCTGTGATGCATTAGCTCAAGAGAGTGCAAGGCACCCTACAAGCTTAAACACCATTGGAACTCATTTTTATGGAAATAACCACATGAGTTTAGGCCTATCTCAAGTGAGTTCCCAAATTCCTCCATTACCTGATCAGAATCATACATCAAATAATATTTTGAGACTAGGCGGAGCTGGGGCAGCCAAATTCGAGCATATAATCCCTCCTCCACCTAATTCCTCTTCTTTGCCGACAATGCCACCTTCCCCGGCCTTTTTCATGACAGATGCAAATCAAGGTTCATTTTCAAATAAAAACTTACATGGGCTTATGCAACTCCCTGATCTTCAAAGCTCCAACAACAATTCCTCCTCTGCCAATCTTTTCAATCTTAGCTTCTTTTCAAACAACAATACTCCTGGCCGAATGAACAACAATGACAATAACGGTGCCAATTCAAGCAGTGCTACAACCACCAACTTGGTAAATTCAAGCTTCTTGAATCCAAATCCAAATTTATATAATATGGGTGATCATGTTAGTTCAGCCGCCGGCCTCCACTCTATTTATAGCACTTCAGTGCAACAAGAAAATATCACCCCACATATGTCTGCCACCGCATTGCTTCAAAAAGCAGCTCAAATGGGTTCAGCCACTAGTAGCACCAACAACAACACTACTACTTTGCTAAGAGGCCTAGGAGGTTCTTCGTCGTCGACTGGAACTAAATCCGATCATCACCACCAGCACCGGCCACCTCTTGTGTCTACTAATTTTGGTGGCAGTAGTTTTGGCAATGGAGAAGGCCTAGGAACACAAATAGAAAGTGAAAACCAACTCCAAGGGTTAATGAATTCTTTTGCTAATGGTGGTTCTTCCATTTTCGGAGGCGGACATGATAACACCTTTGGTGGGTTTTCCGGTGGCGGAATATCATTAGAACAGCCTCATAATAACGCAAATTTTAGTAATGTAGAGGAGGCAAAGTTGCATCAAAGTCTTGGAGTATCTGATAAGCTGACTTTAGATTTTCTTGGTGTTGGCGGTATGGTAAGAACCATGGGTGGCGGTCAACATGGCATAAATTTAAGCTCGTTGGATACAGAAATAAAGTCAGCACATGGAAATAAACCATTTTGAAGAAGGGAAGAAATGGAGAAAAGATAATCGCAGTGATCACAAAATGCTAGCATTTGAGAAGAAAACAAAAATGGAAGTGGCAGTTTAGGTATGCATGTTAATTAATTTGTTTTTGTTTAGGGTTTTGTAATTGCAAGAATTAATTACTTCCTCAACAATATTATTAATTACTTAATTTTAATCCTTTCAATTAATCTATTTTTGTGTATTCTACATCATGTAGTAGCTTAATTAATTAAGTGGAAATCGACCTAAACCACTCTCTCTCTCTCTCTCTCTCACACCTCACTTCTAGAAAAAATATTGCCATTGATCGATTATATTGAAACCTGATTTTCACTTTTAAATAATCTTTATTTTTTTCACAAATTAAAAAACTTCATTTTTTAAAGTTAGGGCACGAATGTCAATCTAGTCTTCATCATGGATGAATCTAATCCAATTGGTAATTATAAAATCCTAGTAGTTATGGAGCAGCTCATGGTTTTGAGGGGCTTAAGGCAAATTCATAAAATGAGTTCTTCAAACTAAAAATAAAAAAATAAATTCAAACTAAACCATTTTCTTTAATTTTATTAATGTTAAAGGGAAAGTTAGATCATGAATAAAGATTCCATGTATTTAAGTCATAAAAAGTACAAAAGAAAAAAAAAGTATAAGAGTACAGTATATACTGAGTAAAAACTCTGAAAAAATTATAAATTTATGCTATTATTTAAGAAAAACTAATAAAGTGAATTAAAATGTAGTCATTGGTAGTATTAATTTCTAAATTACTACTGCTTTTTTATTTTAGATGTCAATTTTCTAAACTAATTTTTAGAATGTTTTTATTTAATAGAATTTTTATTAAATTATATTTTCAAAATTTTAAACTTTTGTTTTTTCTACTTTATTTCATAAATATACTTCCTATTGTTTATATTATAATAGGCTTTTGTTTTCAAGAAAATTTTCTATACTATAATATATATATATATATATATATATATATATATATATATATATATATATATATATATATATATATATGTATATATATAAAAGGGCCTAAGACGGATGTCTTAGTCGCTTACTCCATTAAGCTGCCACTGATAGTTATGTGTCTAGAAAAGAAAATTAAAGATTAATAAGATTTAAACTTAATCATGTAATATATACATATACTACTAGTTTTTTTTTTCTTTTTTTTCTTTTTTTTTTCACAAAAGGTAGAAAGATGAAATCTTCAGCCTCAATATTTTAATTTAAAAAAAAAAAAAGAATAAAAAGAAATTCCACTTTGCTCAAAACATGTGCAGTGTTTTAGTTGAATCACACATATATATATATATATTTACAAAAGGACTCAGAGTTCTTTTCAGGTCTTTTATGAGAAGTCCACGCAGTTAATAATGAAGATACACTTGATAGCTCTTTAACTCACGTTTCAGTAAAAGAATAAAAAAGAAAGAAAAATAATCTCTTAAAAGAATCTTCATTCTCTAACTAATTTCCAACATACTCGACAAGTTACAATTCTCTTTTTTATTCTTTGTCTAGTTGCAAGTTCTTTACTAATTTAATTTGATAGACAGCAGGTAAGTAACATAAAAATTATTAAAGAATTTGTTTGAATTGTAAATTAATTGATATATTATATCTCATTAGTGAAATTAATTAAAGAATTTGTTTGCTCACCTAATAAATACCTAACCCTAACATATATTAATTCCAATTAAAAATAATTAATAAAACCCAAAAGTAATTGCAGAATTTAAGGTGTCTTGTTGACATTCTATAGTCATTTTCTTTTCTTTTTCTTCCCAAAACTTATCATTCCAACAGTTGACATCGTTCAAGAAACATGCGGTGTCTTCTACTAATTAGCAAGACCATAGCTAGCTAGTTTTATATAAATACATATTTCGAGTATTGAAAATATTTTAGAAGGAAATAGAATTGTTAGGATTAGAATATTTCACGTTGAGTAATTCTTGTTTTGATTTAAAGAAAAGAAAAGAAGTAAAGAAAAAAAAAAAAAAAGGGTTTTAGGATGCTTTTGAAAGATTGTGGTGTTGTGTATGGAGATTTTGTTGGGAAGACTGAGACTGACAATGTGCTGGCCAAATATATTGAAATATTCATACTGTGAAGAAAAAAAAGCAGCAGGAATTGTTCGTTATTGCAATTATAGTGAAACTCATGTGGCAGCTTTGTCGTAATTCTTGTCTTTTCTTTCTCTTTATGGAATCATCAGTCCGTGACTGTGAAAGTGTGTCAACCTCTTTTTTTTTTTTTTTTTTTTTTTTTAAATTTTAAAACCAATCTCTCATTTCGAAAAAAAAAGGATAATAATAATAATTATATTACTCATCTGACCATAATAATAATTTTTTGCACGTTCATATATTGTACTATCTATTACTTCTACCTCTCTAATCCTTTGTTAGGATAAAGAGAAAAGAAGAAAGAAAAATGAGAAAGAAAAAATAAATAAATAAAGTAACTTTCTTTTGTTTTCAAAGAAAGAAAAATAAAAAGATAAAAGAAAATAATTTTTTATCTTATATTTTCTCTCTATTTTAAAAAAAATAAAATAAGAAGTAAAAAAAAGAGGCTAGAAAATAAAATTTATTTTCCTTTCTTTATTTTCTACCCATCCAAATAAGAACAAGAGAAATAATAAAGGAAAATAAAATTAGAGTGCTCGCGTAAATTTAAATTAAAGTTAGTTTCTTTTCCAATAATTTTTGAATACTTAGAATTAATGGTTAATTAGAGTTAATGGTTAATTCGTGATGTGAGAAATTAAGAATTTTTTTAGGGCATAGTTTCATATAT